>BHFT01007139.1:0-33104 GCA_004320025.1 Laticauda laticaudata | reverse complement strand
GTTTGAGACACACTTCCTTAATTCAATTCAATGGGCCATCCAACATGACTTCGGTTCTGCTCACACTTCCTTTATTATTTTTACAAATAGCTTAATCAATCATAATAGAGCTGCAAGGGACCTTGGAGGTCTCCTAGTCCAACTCACCTTACACCATTTCAGACAAATAGCTGTCCAGTCTCTTCTGGAAGACCTGCATAATAATAATAGGGCACCTACAACTTCTAGAGGCAAGTCATTCCACTGGTTAATTATTCTGTTATCAATCAATCAATCAGTTTTTAAAATTAATTGTTCTAACCCATGCTGGCATGCCCAACACACCTTCTTCCTATTTTCCCTACAATGACAAGCCTGTGAAGTGGGTTAGGCTGAGAGAGAGTGACTGGCCCAAGGTTAGCTAGTGGCTTTCATGGCTAAGGTGACACTAGAACTCATGTTCTCCTTTTTTGCCTGAGTGACAACCATTAAAGCAAACTGGCTCTGTTTTTAATAGAGTACATTTTTTGTTCTTGGCCTAAATATCTCTGCCATTTGCCACTAAAAAAGTCAGCACAGTCTGGCAACCTTTATTTAAGCAGCAGCATAGACTAATTTATTCTATAATTGCTCTGAGCTCTCTCTAATTTCCAGTGTTGTTTATACCCAACATACTCCCAGTCTATATACAGATCAGAACAAGTGCAAACACTGTTCAATACAGCTAACAAAAAATACAGCCTTATATTTACTCATTCTCAGTCCTAAAATAGAAGTGACCTGGTAAAATTCTTTACAAGGCAGACAAAGGCAGGGAACTATAGACAGAAAAATAAGCAATAATTCGTATTATTTATATCAAAAGGAGACAGAACTTTCCAAAACCTCTGGAAACAATAAGCACAGAGTGTTCTAAAGAAACCTTCGGTTTCTTCAGCCTTAACTCTTTTATGGCAACATAACAATATAACAGCAGCAAATTAGTGGTGGAAAATCAGACAATAGGAGATCTCGCTTCTATTCTTGATCTTAAGGGGAACAATTGGGGGGATGCATCCAACAAACTGAAGCAGGTGCTAGGAGAAAAGCAGGAATGGAGCACTGAGGATGGGAATCAGTATAGTTGCTCAGAGGGAGGGGAGAGGAGGGAGATAAGATGCTTTGCACAAAAAGTGAACATGTGTTGAAAACAAGGAATTTCTCTGCTTTGCTCACCTGCTCTCCCTCCTACCAGGGAAGTGAGGCATCCCCATGGCCATAGGATTTACAGAGTGAATGCAGTTGGGGAAGAAGAGGGAAACAAAGAAGAGATAGAAGACAAAGTTCTCCTCACCTTAGAATTGCCCCTTTGGGACTGTATCCCTACCCAGTCTTAATATCCCCCAGGAATTAATAGACCACGATAGCAATTTTTATTTGGAAGCCCTTTTCATCCTGTGTAACTTTAATGGTGGTGGCAGAAGATTAATTTGGGGCAGAGTGTCATGGAAACATGGAATCAGTGGCAAGGGGAGATGTGTGGATAGGAATTGAGGACTTTTAAAAAGAGTTAAGTGGCTATCTTTTAACACATATGTATGATAGCTCAAAGATGAGAACAACCACACGTCTGTAATCAATTGCAAAAGTGTATGTGCGTGCAACATGGCTTAGGGCCTAATTATCTGAGTGCCTTTCTCCACTCGTTTTTGCTTGCCTGCTTTATTTGGATAGAGAGTGGACACTTCATTTCCAGTTTATTAAGTACTGCTTTTGTATGGGGCCTAGGAAGCCTGCCTTCTCTGTCACCTTCTAGAACAGGAGTGTGAAACTGGCAGCCCGCGGGTCGGATATGTCACATGCAGGCCATGCCCACCCCAGCTCCATGAAGGAAAAAAACGTCATGATACATCACATGATGGCAACATGACACCATTAGTTTGACACCTGTGCTCTACAACATCATCCCCTGCCAGAGTTAAGGATGATACCCCCTCTCAGTCTTGCAGGTCCAGAAAGTCCTTATCCCGGGCTCTGTTCCCTGATCTCAGGCTAATGTGTTTGATGTATTTGTAAGGCTCCTGCCATGTTTATACAGTTTATTGTTCTAGGTATTTTAATTCAGGTTGCAATGGTCATAAATCATTTTTTTCAGTGCCAATGTAACTTCGAACTGTCACTAAAGGAATGGTTGTACACAGTGGTGGGATTCAAATCTTTTTTACTACCAGTTCTGTGGGCGTGGCTTGGTGGGCGTGGAAGGGAAGGATAGTGTAAAATCCCCATTCCCTTCCCACTCTACTAACCTGCTTTCCAGCTCCGTTTTCCTGTGCAGGGCAACAAAAGAAGACCCAGCCAATCAGCTGGGACTTGGGGGGCAGAGAATAGATGGGGGCGGGGCCAGTCAGAGGTGGNACAAAAGAAGACCCAGCCAATCAGCTGGGACTTGGGGGGCAGAGAATAGATGGGGGCGGGGCCAGTCAGAGGTGGTATTTGCCGGTTCTCTGAACTACTCAAAATTTCCACAACCAGTTCTCAAGAACTGGTCAGAACCTGCTGAATACCACTTCTGGTTGTAAGTCAAGGGCTACCTATATAAGCCAAAGTCAATGACCGCATGATGATTAGTATGTTGCATGAACCTGCACAATGTGCTTTGTCAATCATAGATCATGACTTAAACAGAATGTGCAAACTAAGAACAATGGTATGATTTGTGGACCTGGCTATTACCTGCAAACATCCAGCTGTGTTATTCTTTTCAGGAAGGAGTTTAGAATGAAAGACAAGTCAAGATGTTTATGGGAGCTGTTATTCTGAGACTTTTGTTATATTTATTGCCTAGTACAGATTTCTTTCTTGCACATAGCAAATACAGGATCTTTCCTCATAGTTTTCCTCTCCCTTCTGAGTTTTCTTCTCTTCCAGATCTCTGGATCACTTCTCTGGCAACACCTGGTCATCTGCTTTATCCATCTCTTCACATTTTTATTTGATGAACTTACACATAGCTTTTTGCGCCTGGTGTGAAGGCTATGGGGATAAGAAAAAAAAATTAAAAGGAACTAATAACAATACCTAGAAAGAATATAATTTGTCTGCAGTCCAGAACTGGTTGGGACCATAAAAGAGACAAAATAAGAAAAAATAAAGAATCTAAAGTGCTTGGGGACTTTAGAATTCAAAGAGACAAGATTTGTTATATAACACCCCAGAGTTAACAATTGTCGACCAAAAAAACCCCCAAAGCCTGGACAATAGATGTTGCAGTACCTGGAGAGAGCAGAAGAGAAAGAGCTGGAGAAATTTGCAAAATACAAAAAAATGTGGAAGGATAATGACTGTGGCAAAAGAAAGCAAAGATAATGCTTGGTATTAGGCACAAAGGTCCTTGGCGCTTTTTGTTTCCTTGCAGACATTTCATTACCCTAACCAGATAACGTCATGAGTGCTAGTAAAGAGTGTAGTTTGCTCTCAATTTATATTCCTGTGGCTAGCCTGTTAGTGTTGGTGCAAGTGGTCTTGATGCTTTTTTGGTTGAGCTGTTTACAGTTAGCTTGTTTGGCAGATCCTTGATTGGGGTATTGTTTACTTCTTGATTATTCCTCTGAGGTTAATTTTGGAGTTAATCTATGTTCATCTGGGTGCTGATTGCTCGTTTCTTTTGTTTCCTTTTTGGCTTGTTGATTGTATCTTTTGAATGGTGTATAGATATTGTTTATATCCATGTGCCTATTGATGGATAATTTGTCAAAGGGGCCAGGCTTCCAGGGATTTTCTAGCTTTTCAAACTTGGCTTGGTTTAGTATAGTCATAGTTTCCCAACTGAAACTATGGTTAAGTCTGTCCATGTGTTGTGAAATTAGTTTTCATCAAGTCTTATAATTGCTGGTTGGTATTCATGGATGTATTCTGCTAATCTATATTTGTCCTATTGTGGTCTTTACACCATATGTTGTAGGTAGCTCCTGTTTTTTCTTCTGGGCTGCTGGGACTTTTGGTTTACTTAGGAAGTTATGGAGGGCTTTAGTTAGTTTGTGTACTATACTGATGCCATGTGTTTGCAATAATCTATTGGTGGTTTCTGAAATGTTTTTGATGTATGATAGTGTTATTTTACAGCTTGTGTTGGTTGTGCTATATTGGGTTGAGTGGTCAGGCACTTTTTGATGAAGTTATGTGGATATTCATTCTGTTGAAATATCCTGTTGCTGGGTATGCACGTACACCATTGGTATACCATTGTATGTGTTGTGTACCACTTACATCACAGCTGGTATTCTGCAAAAATCACCACTCTTTTGGATCTCAAATTTCACCACTCTGCTTAACCATCTCTTGGGGATATGCTGGGCTACTTCTGTGCAACAGTCAAAGAAGGCAGGAAATATAGCTAGAAGAAATAGAAAACATTATTTTTATTATAATCCAGTAATCAGTGTGGCTAAAACTAAGGGCTGCTCAACTGAGACTATGTATTGGAGAGTCATGAATCAAGTGGTACTAGAATTGTCATGAAGTTCTCTAAGTGCTTTAGAGTAAAATTTCAAGAACTCAAGCCAGCATAGTTATTGCTTGGGCAAGCTTTGTAATTATCATGGTATTTAGTTGCTAAGCATTTGCATTCATTCTGAAAGAAAAAAGGAATAAATTAAATTACAGAAGCCAGTTAGAAATAGTACTGGCTATCACATATGAACAAAAAGTTACAGATTTTGGGCTTAAGAACTGGAAAGTAAACACATGCAATGTAGCTCATTTTAATGAAGAAAAAGGGATATTCCCAAATGACCTGCAGTAATGTAAGCCAATCTAGTCTGATATATGGAACTCAGCATCTACCCGGGAAGCAAAAAGGGAATAACAACATCAGCATCTGGAGCACCACTTGAACACTGTTGGCATTGACAAGATCTCCATCAATCAATTGCAAAGGACTGTTTATGTGGAATTGCATACATTAACGATATTTTAATACCATTAAACAACAACTCCTACTCTAGTACCTTGGGAAAGAATTCATAGGAAGATAAAAATGCCAAATCCAGTCTGAACATCTGGCTGACTCTGCAACGAAGTATGATAATATCACACAGTCAGAAAGGTCTGTTGAAAATAAATTTGAGAAATTTGAAATACATGTAGTTCTCACCTACTGACTGTCTCATTTAGTATCCTTTTGAAGTCAGGAAGGCCCTAAAAATAACTTTAGGATCTGTCCTTGCATTCAGGACTTGTGCAACATTTCCAGGGTTGTGTTATCAAAATTCAGGTGGATTTATAAGGGATTTATAACTGTCTCAGCATTTCATGGTCACAAGATTGCCAGTTACGTGTTTCCCAAAGGGCTTGTATAAATGGATAATGGAAAACACGGAAGTAAAGTCATACGTTGCAGTTATATGGTGTCTTGCTTAATGACATAATGGAAGTTAAGTTATTAGTCAATCATCATGTGATGTTTCACTTAACAATTGTGGTGCTTAGCAATGGGTTAGGGTCAGGGGTGGGATTCAAATTTTTTGACAACCGGTTCTGTGGGTATGGCTTAGTTGGTGGAGGGTGGCTTGGTGGTCATGTGACTGGGTGGGCATGGACAACTCAACATCACTCACATCGGGGCATGCATATCCTCACATGGCATCTTGTGACTGTGGGGATGCTGCAATGGTCGTAAGTATGAAAATGAGTCATAAGTCACTTTGTTCAGTGCCATTGTAACTTTGAAAGGTCACTCCATACAAGCAAAGTACCAGCAAAGGAGGGGAAAAAAAACTCCAGAGAGGTTCTTGAGACAGGAAGTCTGGTCCTGCCAAGAATGTAATAAGGGTTAATGGAGAGGCAGTTTCTGTAAGCAACACCAGAATGTTTCCTTCCTGCCTTCCTTACAGGATTAGATCAGTAATTTCTTCTAACACAGTCCTCCAAACTGCTTAGAATATTAACAACTGGTTCTAGAGAATAGGTGCGAACTGGTGGAATCCCACCCCCAGTTAGGGTCCCATTTGTGAGCACGCAGTGAGACTACCTGTAGTAACATATTTCTGAAAGACTGCTGACACCTAGAATTAGAATTATAAAGATCTCAGACATTTTACAAAGGAATCCTAAATCCTGCAAGAATGTGCTGTACAATTGGACAAAGAGTGTACATGATCACAACTCATGGAAAGAAATTGAATTATTGCACCAAAAGAATACATAAATTCTAACAGAACTACCAAGGTGCCAAAAAGTGTGCTTTTATAAGTGGGCTTTCAAAACAACATATGATGTTCATGGAAAATCTAGTATTTAATTCCATAAAAGCTAGATTTGTAACAAAAGGTGACACACAAAAATCTGGCCAGGCCTATGATTATGATGTACAGTTGCAATTAAATATACAAAAGTCAGAAAATGTCTAAGTGTAGCAGCATTTAGAAAACGGCATGTACAGCCCTTTGGTTATAAAGAGTGCTTTTCTGCATGGTGATCTGAAAGATGTCCCAATATTGGTCACAACTTTGAAATTGTAAAAGTGGAGGGTACTTGCTCAATCAAATCAAAAGATAATAGACTTAATGAAGTTTCTAGATCTCAGTGAGGTAAAGAAGCTCAGCATATTCATAGAAGTTGTATAGTTAAGTAAAGGAGGAAAGCAAAGCAAGTAACGAGCAGTGTAAGACTGCTGGGAGAAAGCCACTGTATATGATACAGCCAGTTGCATGGAAGAATATAACAGGATGGTACAGCAGTAAAAATATCAGGCAGAGATTTAAAAGGAATTATTAATTTTTAATGAACTTTTTAATTTTTAAAAATCTTTACATCTTTCATTTAAAACGGATAATCCAAAGTTTATACCCAGATTCACATTGGGCTGGAGATGAATCTTATGGCATCACTTATACTTTCCTGTGGGGCAGAAGATGAACAATTGACCTGCTAGCTAGAGAGGCTGGCTAGTGAGCTGCCAAATAAACATGCAGGGAACTTGTGTGGCTGCACAAACTTTTGCTGACTTGAAGAAACAACCCATTATTTTGGAACAAGATGAGATATATCAGAAATGCAGATACCGAATGAGACACATAGATATTAAACTGCAGTGTGAAGGATGTACAAGAAAAGGGGCAGATAAAACTGAAGTGCGAGGCAGTTTGGTATTATGATTAAATCATCAGGCTAGAACTGAGAGACTATAAGTTCTCATCCTACTTTAGACCAAAGCCAGCTGGGTGATCGGGGGGGGGGGGGNGGGGGGGGGGGGGGGGGGGGGGGGATAACTGTCTCTCAGCCCTAGAAAGTAGGCAATGGCAAACCACTTCTGAAAACTTACCAACAAAACTGCACTTGTCAGGAGTCAAGACTGACTCAAAAGCAAAAGAATATAATAAAAACTGAAGTACTGCCCAACTGATGGCAGATGTTATTTATCAAGCCACTGCCCAGAGATAACTTTTTCAGGCTGAAAGAACCATTGGAATTCAAAGCATGAAATGATGCATGGTGATACCACCCTTTAGAGTGCATAATTCAGTGCATGGAACTGATATAGATGTTGGCTACTTCATGTCCATCCACTAATTTTTTTCCTTTGTGGAGAAGAATACAGAAAGTATCACCTGGTGTCCTCCTTTCATTTTTATTCTGCTGCCATTATGTAGCTAAAGGGGTTAAAGCTGGCATAATCCAAGGCCACTCCCTTGAAATTGGTCATCCTAACTACCAATGGAACAGCTTCCAGCAACTCTGGAAAGTTATGTGCATTTAGATAAAGAGATATAAATTGCCTTTATTAAATCATCTGACCATTTTTCTCTTTCCTGTTTATGTCTCTCTCCCTGGTTTTAACTGCCGTTTGTCCTATTTTGTCAGTTACCTGATTGTAATATTAGCTCACATTGAATGAAGATCTAGCTATTGTGGTATTTTTTTACTAGTTGTGCTGAACAACATGCATGTTTACTCTGGTTCATTTACACAAATTAACTGGGAGTTTGCTGAGGAGAAATTAAACCAGAAATTACCTTTAATGAAGGGTAAGGTTTTTTTTCTTCAAAGAAAATACAAACTCCAGTTACCTCCTGAGAAAGCACCTTTGGGACAACTATGACCTGGATGACTGAGAATCTCCATAAACTTTTACCCTTAATAAATTTCCCACAAGTTTTTGACTACGAATGAAACCTTTCATTCTTGAACATTCATATAAGACAACTAATAAGCAATTAGGTCCTCCTTATTCCTGTATTTAAAGTTGCAAAATCATTTCTGTCAGTTGATGTATGTGCCGTTGAATGGACCAAGTTACTCAAACTCTCTCAACCTTGGCAACTTTAAGATGTGTGGATTTTAAATCCCAGAATTCCCTAGCTAACTTGTTGCTAAGGTTGAGAAACACTGAGTTATACTGAACTAGTGAACTATTCTCTATACCAGTTTTCAAACTTTTTCAGGGCATAGAACCTATTAATTAAATCATAATCATAATCATAATCATCATCATCATCATTCCAGGACCTTTGATAAAGAGACAAAGCTTTAAGTATAGAATATTGACTGTATTCAAATAATCTCAGCAGTCTTTAATGGAACGTCCATTAATTTCTGCAAACCACAATGTGAAAAACACTGCTTGTTCAAATGCTACCTAATGCTACACAGTTCTCTGGAATAGGCTTTAGTGCTCGGAAAAGTGGAAGAAAACAGAAGGAGCACAGCAGCAAGAATGTGATTCAGTTACAGTAGAAATTAGTGCAATATTAGAAAACTTGAAAGACCAGTCCAGGGACAGATTGTAATAGAGAAAATCTCTGTGATCATTAAGAGTTGACAATGTTTTGATGGCAGATAATCAATCAATCAATCAATCAATCAATCAACCAGTCAGTTTCTACGTACAAATATTTCCTACCATCAATATATTGAACCCTTTGTCTATGGGGATTCCCAATTATCCAGGTCATAGTTGTCCCAAAGGTGCTTTTTCAGGAGGTAACTGGAGTTTGTATTTTCTTTGAAGAAAAAAACCTTACCATTCATTAAAGGTAATTTCTGGTTTAATTTCTCCTCAGCAAACTCCCAGTTAATTTGTATAATGCAGCTGAATCAGAGTAAACACTTGAGAATGTTCTAAAGTTGTTTTTTTTCCCAAAGGCAACTGGATTTTGTCCTTTAAAAATATTTTGCTTCTCAGGAAGCTTTTTGGATGACAAGGGAAATGTTTTCAAAGAAAACAACAACAACAAAGTCCAGTTGCTATTTGGCAAAAGCACCTTTGAGATAGAAGTCCTTTGTTGCATTTTGTATATTATATTGAGAGAGCCAGTTTGGTGTATTGATTACAGCATCAGCTAGAAACTGAGAGACTGTGAGTTTTAGTCATGCCAGCTGGGTGACCAGTCACTCTCAATTCTAGGGAGCAGGCTATTCTAGGGAGCAAGCTATTTCTGGAAAAAAAAAAAAAAGCTTTGCTAAGAAAACTACAGATATTTGTCCAGCCAGGCACAATTGAACAGAAGGGAAGGAAAACTGAACTGAAGTGTAATTATTTGCATGCAGAATGTTTTGTTGGAAATACAACTTCCAGCATCCTCATTGTCAGACATGTTGGCTGGGCTTCTGAAAGTTAGTGGTTCAGAAATATCCGGTGGTCATTTGTTTTCTCATCAGAATATCCTGTTGATTTATCCCAAATGGGAAAGATATATTGATTCAAACAATTTTTTTCAAGCAGTTTCAAAGATGTATCTGGAATGATTAGAAATATACCGAAGATGCTGGGATTCATTTTGGATTATTGAGATTGAATGCAATGCATGTATCTCAGCACTTTCTGTAATATTTACAAAAAAAATCCCAGAATAAATCTTATTTCTCTGGCAACTGTTAAACAACTCTTGACAGGATTTGCACTTTTGAGCTGATTTTATAAATATAATATTTTCCATTTCGTCAGCTTCTGATGTTCCAAAGCAGAGGAAAAATTGAGAAAATAAAATCCTAAGGAACAGACTCTTTAAGCAGTGGATTCTGTGTGTTTTGTGGCATTAAGTAAAACATATTGACCGCTGGACAAAAATGAATGGAAAATGGGAATGGAATACCGTTTTGTAGAAGTGCCATAGGGAATTGCCTGGAATCTTAAATAGGTAATCCGAACAGAAAATTTAAGTACTGTACCTGTAAGCAGGGGTGGTATTCTACCAGTTCGCATCTATTCGCTAGAACCAGTTGTTAACATTCTGAGCAGTTTGGAGAACCAGTTGTTAGAATAAATTGACTGGTCTAATCCTGTAACGAAGGCAGGAAGGAAACATTCTGGTGTTGCTTACAGAAACTGCCTTTCCGTTAACCCTTATTACATTCTTGGCAGGACTAGACTTCCTGTCTCAGGAACTTCTCTGGAGTTTTTTTCCCCTCCTTTGCTGGTACTTTGCTTGTGTGGAGTGACCAATCATAGTGACAATGGCACTGAAAAAAGTGACTTATTACCATTTTTCACACTTACGACTGTTGTAGCATCCCCACAGTCATGAGAGGCCAGGAGAGGAGATGCATGGTCCGATGTGAATGATATTGAGTTGGCTACACCCAGCTAATAACATGACCACCAAGCCACACCCACAACTTAGCCACACCCACAGAACTGGTTGTTAAAAAAATTGAATCCCATCCCTGCCTGTAAGTCCTCAATTTATAATCTTTCATTTAGAGACCATTTGTCGTTATAATCACATTGGAAAAAGTGACATTTTTCACATTTATGACCATTGCAGCATCCCTGTGGTCACATGATCAAATTTCAAATGCTTAGCAACTGGCTCCTATTTATGACAGTTGCAATGGCCCTGGGACATAGTGAAATAATATAAAAAGAAGTGAAAAGATTTAAAAAATAATAATTTAGGTCAAGGCATCGATTTAAAAGCATTGGTTTGGGATGTAAGTAAAACTTTCATTCGAGGTTACATACCACATATAACAGTGAAGAGTCAAAAGAAGAGTGAAGAGAAAACATAAGCTTTTTTGGATGAGAGAGAAGAAGAATTAAATAAACTTCCAAAGAAGATGAAGTATTTCTCAACAAATTAAGACTTTACATTGACAATTAACTCTGTTACTAGTGAAAGAAGTGGAAATCAAATGAATTATGTAATAGAAAAATAATCATTTTGCAAATAAACTAGAGAAGTGGCTGGCATAAAATTATGAAAAGGGAAAAAAAGAAAAGAAAATTGAACTTGCAAGAGGGAGGGAATGACTATGACTATGAATAACAGCTCTACAAAAAGCATTGCATCAGTATTATTCTAATATTTTTATTTATTTTATTTTATCAAGTGATTATAAGATAACAGGTTTAAGAATAAGCATGGTTATGAATACATAAAATGGATACATATAAGAAAAATAAAAGAAATGATAGGAGAGGGACGGTAGGCATGTTGGTGCGCTTATGCATGCCCCCTACAGACCTCTTAGGAAAGGAGTGAGTTTGTCTAAAGGAAATGATAAGTCTCTAGAGAAAATAGATCGAAACCAAATTTACTGAGAATTACAGAGAAAATTATAAATGGACCTGTAACAATAGGGAAGTTTTGGAAATTGTAAAACAGATTAAACCCAAAAAAATGTCTGAACCAGATGGATTATCAGGAAGATGAAGACTGTTTTTACTTGGTTATAAATTGTAGTTTGCAACTTGTTGTTTGGTTTGGATGAAAGAGTGATTGCTGTGAGAAATAGAAAGCTCTTGGAATTAGAAGGATATGACCTGAGATTTTGGTGGCATGGTTATTTGCAGTATGACAGAGTTCAAGTCAATGTGGATTTTAAAAATCTTTATGCAAGATGTGCCATAGTGAGCGCATGGAACAGATATAAACCCAGGTTCTGCCCCAAAACACCTTGGGGATCTTAGCATAAGAAGTATGGTATAGAAGAAAAATAATAGTGAAACAGAAATAGTAAATTCTGAGATACTAGAATTTTCTCAAGGGGAATGTGAAATAAAATGAAGAGAAAAATTGATGGCAGAGAGAGATAGTTGTCAATGGTTCCCTTATTTACAGTTATTGAGTGATTTAATTTAGAGTTTATTTCAGTTGAAACTTTGAAATAGAATTGTGTGCTAATGATGAACATATAATTGCTAAAAGGTATAAACTGTTACTGAAATTTTGAAACAAGAACAAGTGAAAGAATGTGTGATAAAGTGTGCTAAAACAATGGGAAAATACAAATAAAGGAGAATATTTGTAGTTTAGGGTTGAAATGTCTGCGATGCTCTCTGAGTTGAGTTGTTTTTTCCTGCAGACATTTTCATCTTTGTGCATCAAATAATCTCTGAGTAATGGTGATGATGGGTAATAAAACATCTGTAAGAAAACAACCAAACTCACAATGGGAAAATATGTGGCTGAAAGGATTAAATTTCACACTACGTTATAATCTGCAAGAGAATTTTTCTAAATGATGTCCTGTTGTTATATGTTGCTAGATAAATCGTTTACAATGCATAAAGACACTTCAAATTTATGTTGGAAATGTGAACAGCAAGGAGAGACTTTTTATCATGTTTGGTGGTTGTGTACAAAAACTAGAAAATTCTGAATTCAACTTACATGCACTGCTTCAGATGATTTGCAAGATTAATATACAATTGATAGCATAAGTTTTTCTTTTGGGATTGATGGATAAACAAATGGGGGGAGGGAGTCATGGAACATTGCTTTTATACTTGATCACTGCAATGAGATTATTTGATGCAAGACAGAAAGATTTGACATTGCCCCCAATGGAAGAGTGGTTGGTGAAGTTGATGGAATGTACTGAGATGGTTAATCGACATCTTTGATTAAAGAAAAGACAGTATCTACATTTATTGGTGACTGAAAATCCCTTATGTAAGGGGTTCTTAAGTAAAACAGAAAAAATTGAGGTTCTTATGTAAAAAAGAAAAAAAATGAATTTATGGTTTTGATGCATAAATTATAGAAAGAAGAGAATTATGTGCTGTAAGAGTTAGACATATAAAGAAAAACAAAGTTGTGAAGAGAGAGGAAAATAAATTGTTCCACAAGCTTTTATTACCTTATTCAAATAGACCATTGTTATTCAAACTTGGCAAACTATAAGATGTGTAGACTTTAACTCCCAGAATCCCTCAGCATGGTCAGGGAATTCTGGGCATTGAATTCCCCCATTTTAAAGATGCCAAGTTTGAAAAACCCTGAAATAGATGGTTTCCCCAGCAAATCATTTTTGAGAGTGAAGAGAAACATTGACTTGCATATTTTCTTTCTTTCTAAAAGAATGGTTGCTATTGTTCAAAAGAGTGAGAGAGGAAAGAAAAGGGTAAATCACTATCTTATAAAGTGGTAGGCATGCAGAAGGTTACAAATTGTGTTATGGTTTCCCCTCTTACCCTCCTGTCACCACCAAAGAAATGGTTCAAATCCCAATTTGCAGCAGTGAGAGTAACACTGTGCAAGGCCGAGTGGTGGGATTCAAATTTTTTTATTACCGGTTCTGTGGGCATGGCTTGGTGGGCATCAGAGGTGGTATTCAGCAGGTTCTGACCAGTTCTGGAGAACCAGTTGCAGAAATTTTGAGTAGTTCGGAGAACTGGCAAATATCACTTCCGACTGGAGATTTTACAGTATCCTTCCCTTGCCACGCCCACCAAGCCATGCCCACAGAACCAGAAAAAATTTTTTTTGAATCCCACCACTGGTGGGCATGCTGTGGCTTGGTGGGCATGGCAGGGGAAGGATATTGCAAAATCCCATTCCCTCCCCACTCAACTAACCTCCTTTCCAGCTCCATTCTCCTTTACAGGAGAACAAAAGAAGACCCAGCCAATCAGCTGGGACTCAATGGGAGTCAGAGAATAGATGGGGGCAGGGCCAGTCAGAGGTGGTATTTGCTGGTTCTCCGAACTACTCAAAATTTCTGCTACCGGTTCTCCAGAACTGGTCAGAACCTGCTGAATACCACCTCTGGCAAGGCCCATTTATTGGTTGGAACCACTTGAGAGATATGCTGGAGTATTCATTAAAAACGGTACTAACAAGAAAGATACATGCTAAAAACCTGGTTCACGTATAGCTTTTAGCTGTAATCTGATTTATAAGCTCATTTCCTAAAGCTCTAGTTGTCTGTGAATCAGGTGCACAGGATTGCTCAAGAGCTATTGCATAAAATCTCTAATCACTGGACTAGCAGTATGGGTGAAAATAGCCTGCCTTTGTTTCAGTTCTCCAGAAGCAACCTGACCTGCCTTACAAGCTTAGTAAAACAAGTACATTTTTTAAACCATTAAGTTTTCTTCAAATAAAAGTTGGATTCAAGCCATCACTAAACAGTAAAGAACAAATAATGTTGACAATTTAATGACACCTTTTGAAAAAGAATTAATGCTACTAATTCTCAGAATGACAGATGATTGGGTTGAGGTTTTATGTGAATGATGAACAAGAAGACCATGACTTTCACAAATTTGCCTCATGCCTCTTTGTTTCCCAGTACTTTTTAACTTTTTGGGGAGAGAGCCAAATTTTATACTTTTGGCGTCTGAGATAAGATTTGCTACTTTCTTCCAAGTAATTACTTTTTGGCTGCTCCACCATACAGGTGATTGTTAACTTATGACAGTTTAAGTGACAGTTCAAAGTTACAACAGGCTTGGAAGATTTATGGTCTGTCCCTGAAGTTATAGCTATCATATCAGTCCATGTGATTGCAATTCAGATACTTGGCAACCAATTACAACAGCTTCAGCATCTTGCAGTGATATGGTCACAATCTGCAGCCTTCCCTGCTGGCTTCTAACAAAAAAAAATTACATTGATGAAGCTGGATTCAATTAATGACCATGTGATTCACTTAACAACCACATGGTTTTCTTAACAACCACAGTGATTCACTTAGTGGTAAAATGGTCATAAATTTAAGTCTGCTCGTGTGATGACTTGCTTAATGATACCTAAAGCATCACTTAGCGGCCAAAATTCTAGTCCTGGTTGTGGTCATAAGTCAAGGAATATCTGCATTGATATAACAAAAACACAATATGACAAGTAGCCATCATAATTTACCTTTTCTATCCCAATACCCAATAGGCACTATTAAATAGATATAGTATATAAAAAAAAAACAAAAAAAAAAACCAGTATATATATATATATATATATATATATTATATAGATATATATATGATGATATATATATATATATATATATATATATGTTTTTTTAAGCTTTTGCGAGGTACTTACAGGGTGTTGCGGTTCAGCTTTCCTTCGGGTATTATCCACGTCTTGCTAGTGCTTTTAAAGTTGTAAACACACACACACACACACACACACACACACACAGCATATATGATATATGAGGCACCTTCTAATCAGTGTTGATTACCGTGGGGAACTGCCCTGGACTAATCGCCCTCAGTTTCTTGACAGGTGTTTTGGAAGGGGTTTGGTCTGCTGAGAGATGGTGACTCGCTAAGGTAGGCCCAGTGTCATTTGCCAGGGCCCTGTCAGAAATCTGACTCGGAGGAAGAAGCCGAAGCCAGCCTTAACAGGAAGTGCATGAGCTAGTGATTCTGTTGGCTGGGAAGAAGACTGGGGAAGGGCAAAGTCTAGCTAGCGAGCAGAGAGTGGTAGAACAAAGAGAGGGAATTAAGAGGAAGAACCAGGCCCACCCCCTTCTTCATCCGTTAGGGCATGCCAGGAGGAATGAGAAGAGAGCCAATAGGCGTTGCGTGGCCGTTACGGGCGGAGGAAAGGGCCCTGATTCCCTTCATTAGCTGCAGCCTGGGAACACAGTGTATAAAAAAGGGTAAGCTGCATGCAGCAGACTGTTTGGGAGCAAATGTGACTTTATCTTGTATCGCAGTGGTCCCCAACCTTTTTTTTGTACCAGGGACCAGTTTCCACACAGAAAACACTTTTTCACAGGGACTGCCCCAAAATCAATTCTTTCCCCAATTAGTAAAGGGCTTTTTTACTATTTCCTTTACTAAAAACATATTTTTATATATATTTTAATCACTATTATTCATTCTTTGTGGCCCGGTACAAAATGATCCATGGACCGGTCCCAGTCCGGGGCCCGGTGGTTGGGGACCCTTGTTGTATCGTGTGGCTTATCTGTGTTCCTGGTGTTTTCCCAACTGTGTGAGTTTTGGCATGTTTTCAAGACTGAAATTCCTGCTCTGCTCTGCCAAACTAATTACTTCAGTTTGGTTTATTTGATTTTAAGTTACATTTTGTGTGTAGCTTGTTTTGGACTGAATTTTCTACAGTCAAAGGCTGTTCCTGGGAGAGTTTTTCTCCAGCCCAAAGATAACCTGGACACTGGGGGCAAAGTTGGAGATAATAAAGGGATTCTTATTACTTATCTGACTGTGTTGCCTTTGTTCCACGCCCCAGGGTCACCCCACCCAGCTGGCTTTGTGCCTAAAGTGGGTCTAGAACTCACACTCTTCTGGTTCTATCCAGGTGCCTTAACTCCTACACTAAATCAAATCTCTCCTATGGTATCTAGCCACTGTCTTTTCTGTAGGACTCGTTTAGCTGCCTTTGATTTTCCAGATTTCAGGTTTCCTGAGAAGTTTGGAGTTACTTGGTGTAACATTGAAGAATTTGTTTTTCTTGCTATCTAAGCCATAGGAAAACAATGGCCAGGACAAGGCACACATCTTGGTTGTTTGTGCCCTTTAATCTTTTGTCTAGATCTGTCACAATCTTTCTCCCAGCTCTGGAAAATATATGGTGACAGTTACCACACCTGTTTCTACTACAGCTTTTTTGCCTATTTGTGCTAAGTTAGCCTTGCTCTTGAATAATGCTAGTGATATATATCTCTGTGTGTGCGTGTATATACATTGCATATATGTACAGTATATACACAGATTGACATTTGCATCCTGTTCCTTAAATCCTCTTCACTTCCAGTCATCAAAGTGGTATTAACAATATATCTGAGATTGATGATGTTTCTCCTAGCAATTTTAATTCCCACGTTTTCTTTTAGTCCATTATATTTCATGATATTTAGACATAAACCTGATGCTCTCTTTTGTTATTTGTGAAGAGTTCTTTTCAAATTAGGCTCCACATTTTGTTCTGTTGTTTCTTGGTCACTTTGTGGCCCCATACACAGAGGTGGCATTCAGCAGGTTCTGGAGAACCAGTAGCGGAAATTTTGAGTAGTTTGGAGAACCAGCAAATACCACAATTGACTGGCCCCACCCCCATCTCTGCCTCCCAAGTCCCAGCTGATCGGCTGGCTCTTCTTTTGTTGCCCTGCACAGGAGAACGGAGCTGGAAAGCAGGATAGCGGGGTGGGGAAAGAATGGGATTTTGCAGTAACCTTCCCCCAGGAGTGGAGAGGGAATGGGGATTTTACAGTATCCTTCCCCTGCCATGCNTTGCAGTAACCTTCCCCCAGGAGTGGAGAGGGAATGGGGATTTTACAGTATCCTTCCCCTGCCATGCCCACCAAGCCATGCCATGCTCACCAAGCTACGCCCACAGAACCGGTTGTAAAAAAAAAATTGAATCCTACCACTGCCCATTTACCCACGTTTTAAAGACTAAGCATATTGCGGTCTGCACATTCAGAAATCTTCATACAGGTTCGACTTATGACCACAATAGAGACCAGAATTTCCATTCCTAAGGAAGGAAGTCATGCCTAATTGTATAACCTATTTTGCTATTGTTCTGAAGTAAATCCCTGCAATTGTGAATCATGCAGTTGTAAACTGAATCTGGCTTCCACCACTGCCTTTGGTTTTTGGTAAATGTCAATCACATATGATGACCCCAGGATACTACAACTGTCACACCCATCCACACACCCACTCTGTGTGTGTGTATGTATGTGTATATATATATATATATATATATGTTTTTTTTTTATGTATATGTTTTTTTGTAGTTTTGGTAATTAACATGTGTTGCTGTCAGACATTCCTTCGGTAGTTTCCCTGTCATTGTAGTGCTTTTAAAGTTGTAGCACATTTAGCGAAATTATATCTATCAGGCTCGGAATATGGAGTTTGTATGTGGGTCAGGCTATCAGCCTTGGTTTTAATTGAGGTTGAGAAGCTACTGCTGTGCAGGTTGTTTTTTTTACTGCCTGATTGTTAGGGAGTCTTTGGTCTGTGTTTATTGGATTGGAGTTTGTTTGATTAGGTGTTTCTGGTTGTTCTGTCTGTATTTGTGGCTGATTGGCTGCAACCTGCTGTCCTTGGTGTTGGAGGCTTTCAGTGTCGTTGGTTTGCGTGACAAGGGGGCTTGTATTATTAGGGAGCTAGGTTTCATTGGGTGCTGGTTGGGGTTGATGTTTGCATGGAGGTATCAGAGGGAGTCTGTTGTGCCCAGGTGTTTGCCTGTTGTGGATGTGGGACTTTCTATTTTGGAGTGCAGGCTTCAAGGATTTGGACGTCTGGTGAATCATCTCCTCTATTTATGCTTTGGGTCTTTTTTCCAATTCTATGGTTCTCTGTGATTCTGTGGCTTGGGGTTTTTATTAGTGGCTAGGGTTTTACGTGCCATTGAGTTGATGTTTGTGACGTGGTTTTCATTGTGTTGGCTAGTGAGGAGGTGTGTTCGCTTTTTTACTGCTTTTTGTTGTTTCATCAGGCGGTACTTATTCTTTATTTCTGTCCATTGTATGGTGGCCGGCGTGATGACAGAGATCGTGATATGGCTTTGGTTGTCCGGTCAATTTTGTCTTTGGGGTTTCTAAGGATGGCTGCTATTTTTTTGTCTGTTGAAGGCAGTCTTTGATGTGATGCATGCTGTAGTATCTTACTGATTTTGTCTGTAGTACTTCTTTTTGTAGAGCGGACATGTTCATAGGTCTGTTGTCTTTAGGTCTCTATTATGTCTTAGGTGTGTTTTTGTGGTCAGCTAGTGATTTTGTTTTTGTGTAAGTGTGGCTGTAGTCTTAGTCGGGTGCATAGTTCAGTCTTACATGTGGTTTGTCTTGCCAGGCGTTTGGTTCTGGCGTTAGTGGTTGGGGCCGAGCCGGAGGGTTTTTAATCATTGTGCTGGTGGTTGGTGGGATTTGCATTGACAGCGCGGTAGCGGTTGGTGTTGTTTTTTACTGTATTGGTGGTGTCCTAGTCGTGCATTGTTTTTTTGTGATTAGTACATCTAAGAATGGTGTTGTTTGTTTTGTTTGTTTCCATTTCATGGTGATTTGATTTTGGGGTGTTGCTGTTTAGGTGTGTTGGAATTGTTTAGGTTTTCTTTTCCATGGCGCCAAATACAAATTTTCCGATGTATTTCTAAACCATGGTTTGGATTGTGGGTGGCTACCAGGCTCTGGATTCAAATTCTTCCATGAACAGGTTTGCAATGACGTCTCTGCAGTGGTTGATCCATGGGGTCCTTCAAGTTGCTTGTATCTTTGTCCTTTGTATATGAATATGTGTTGGTTAAGCAGTGTTCCATTAGTTCCATGACATTGTTTAGCTTGTTGGTATTTTTTTTGCATGATTTTCGAGAGTTTCTTTTTTCGGGACTTGGTGAATGGTGACAGTCGAATTACAAGCAGTCTTCTTGTTAGTGTTAAGCTCAAATACAGGAGCTTTTAAGCTCCAATATGGAAAACATTGCCAAGCTCAAGACACAAAATCCACAAAACAGAAAGAAGATAGTAGAAACACCAATTTCAAGCGGACCAGCAAACTCCAAGACAATAACAAGACCAGACTTCCCAACCATCAGGATGAAGAAAAAAACCATTCTGGACAGATAGGGTAACCCAATTTAAACTGAAACGGCTCTGAAAGTCTGACTTCACGACGGAACACATATAGAGCTGATCGATGGAAGATGAACTTCTGCCGAAACGTTGCTACAGCTTTAACAGTCTATGAATGTGGTATTTATTATATATTTGTTTTTTTAAGTTTTTCGCGGGTACTGTGGTGCAGTTCGCTTCCTTCGGGTTTTCCCACGTCATTTGTAGTGCTTTTAAGTGAGCAACGTTTCAGCAGGAATTCATTGCCATATTCAGGTGCGTATGTAGTTTGTCAACTCTACAGAAGCTGATGATGGGAGATTGAGATTCTGCTGAAACGTTGCTGACAACTTTAAAGCACTACAATGACGTGGGATAATCCGAAGAAGCTGACTGGATTCATTATATTATGATATATATATATATTTGTTTTTTTAAATTTTCGCGGGTACTTACATGTGTGCTATATATATATATTCAGGAAAATACCCGAACAAAGCTGAACAGCATATATATAACAACTGGTTCGTTGAGCATGCACTCTGCGTGTGTGTGCACTATTTACTATTTCTGGCAAGCATTCACCTTTTCCTGCTGATGAGCAGCACTCAGCTGTGCTGCACAAAGCAGCTGAGGAGGAAAAAGCAGGGAATAAAGCACAGCCGAAAGCCCAGGTGGGTGGGTGGGCCAAACAGAAGACCAGAAGATCATTACAGTGAACTGGTTTGGTGTCAGCTGCTCTTCAGAGCTACCAGTTCTATAGAACTGGCCCGAACTGGTAGAATCCACCCCTGGGTTGCCTGGATTTTAACTGTGTGGCTGTGGCAGTTATTGGTGCAAGGAATAGTTATAAATCACTTTTTTCAGTGCTATTGTAATTTTGAATGGTTATTAAATGAATGGTTGTAAGTCAAGGACTACCTATATAGCCAGTAAAGCAAAAGTACATATCTTCTTGGAACTCCATCGTTTTTCTCCCATTACTTACTGAATGTTATTAATGAGATTGTTGGTGTTTCTGCTTATTCTAAATCCCTCTTGCACCACTTTTTTGGTTTGAAACATTTTGCTGCTTATCCAAGAAGCTTCTTCAGTATGAGTAAGCAGCAAAATGTTTCAGACCAAAAAAAGAAAAGAAGTCCTATTGCCATGACTCAACTTCCAGACAACTCTACTCTGATGACTGAGAATTTGAGCCAGCAATGTGCTGCAGCTGCCAAAAAAGCCAATGCTGTTTTAGGCTGCATTAACAGAGGGATAAAAAAAAATCACGTGAAATATTAATGCCACTTTATAATGGTTTGGTAAGACCATACTTGGAATAGTATATCCAGCTTTGGTTGCCACAATACAAAAAAGAAGTTGAGGCTCTAAAAAGAGAAGAACATCAAAGATGATTTGGGGATTGGAGACTAAAACATATGAAAAATGGTAGCAGGAATTGGAAAAGAAAGATTAGGGGTGACATAATAGCAGTGTTTCCATATTTGAGGGGCTGCCACAAAGAAGAGGGGTCAGCCTATTCTCCAAAGCACCTCAAAGCAGGACAAGAAGCAATGGATGGAAACTAATCAAGGAAAGAACCAACCTAGAATGAAGAAATTTCCTAACAGAACAATTAATCAGTGGAACAACTTGCCTCTAGAAGTTGTGGGTGCTCCATAACTGTGGTGTTTTAAGAAGAATTCAAACAACCATTTGTCTGAAATGATAAAGAGCTTCCTGCTTGAGCAGGGGGTTGGACTAGAAGACCTCTAAGGTCCCTTCCAATTCTGTTATTCTATTAAATCTTTATCCACATAATATCCAATAGTTCTCGTCCCACATATTGTTGGCGTCTGTGTGGCAAAATCTTCAGCGTATCTTACTACCAGTAGCAGGTGAGATTAGAATTTTTGTTTGATCGTTTGTGCAAACATTCAGAGAAATAAAAGATATTTATTAAGAAATATACAGATGTTGAATTAAAACAGTTACAGTTTTCTAGGTTCAGAATAAAAGCCAAAGTCTTTCAGCTATTAGTTATGCACTCAGAGTGCAGGATAATTAATTTAAATTTAACTGAACTCACGATAAAAGTTCTACTGGCTAACCTCCAGGAGTCACATTGAAAACTGGACTATACTATGTGCTAATTTTTAAAACTTGTTAGAGCAGGGAATAAATGTTTAGGAATGGTGTGCATGTTGATTATTATGCTCAATGCAATCCCAAATTAGCTTCTCAGATGTAAAATCTCATTAGACTTACTGGAATTTTTTTAATGAGCTCAAAATTTTCATTATTTTTATTGCTGATATTTCCAAATCAGTTTTCTATTGTTGTGTCATATAGTTTATAGAATCATAGGGCTAGAAGGGACACTGGAGGTTTTCCAGTCAAACCTCTGCCCAAGGCAGGAGACCTTATCCTCACCATCCTGGAGAAATGGCTATCCAATCTTTTCTTTAAAAACTTCAGCGATAGAGCACTCACAACTCCAGGAGACAAGCTGTTCCATTTATTAATTGTTCTCACTGTCAGGAAATGTCTCCTTAGTTCCAGGTTGCATCTCTCTTTAACAAACTCCAAGACAACATGTGAAATTCCAAACCATGCATTCTGTATTGGTTGAGAATATTGATCTTAGATAACAGGGAATCAAGCTGTGACAAGCCCTACTATTAAGTTGATATGGGGAAAGTTTCTGAAAGACAGATATGCCAGGCAAACGTTTTGATAAGGAGTGTCAAAGACACAAATAGGAGGCACATGCATAAAAGAAGAATCTCAGCAAACAACAACACAACCATCTTCCCATTGTGCCTTTCATTTAAAAGATCCATTAAGAACCATGACCAATCAGTATCAGGTAAGAAAGCTATCATCATAAAAAAATATTTCATGTATATTGTGGGTGCAATGAAATACATACAGCCTGGTCCTATACACCTTTACTTAAAAGAAGTAATATTATTGTACAGAAAGCTTTCTTCCTGTTTTTGCCATCTTCACCAGATGTACAGTAAAATTCCAGAATCCCAAGCTAGTAGTGAAGATTGATTCACCAGATTGTGAAGATTGTAGTATTTTAGGAATTATTTTCTTTTCTTTTAGCCAACAGGTGCCTCTTGCATATTTCATGAAGCAGTTTATGATAAACAGAGGCTTGCCAGCCAAAGAAAGCAGAAGATTTGCATATTATGGACTACATCCTTATTTACTGTGCACTGAAGGAAAAGGCAAGAATGATAAATAGCCACCCTTGTTACCAAGCCATTTTTCCATCTGTACATTTCCTTAATTAAGGATTATTATTTTATGACCTTTATTTGAAAGGAAGTTCCATTAAAAATAACTGAAGGTCGTGCTCATTGTTAATAGCTGGGCAATACATAAAATTGATTAGCCTGCACACTTAGAAAGAACTTAATTGGAAATATAGGTTCACCAGAGGTCTTCACCCTAGAAATCATTTGATGCACTCCCAAATCATCCAACTCTATAGCACAGGTCAATAATGTTAGGGCACATAAAATACACGGGTGGACAATAAGAAATAGCAGGAAATCCTTTTGTACACATAGGGAAGTGCTAGCTAGCAAGAGTTTGCCTGATGAGGCAGTGCTGCCAAGCCAGAAACAAGTTAGACAGTATTGTGGGTAAGGGAAAAAGGATTTAATTCAAAGAAAACTTTCTGCATCCATTCATTTTGCCTAATATATTCTCTTAAGAAGGGCTGTGCTTAAACTAACTTCTTTTAAAGAATTTTGAGATTTTAATATAGGTGTCTTAAACTACAAAATTTAGTTTAAAAAAAACAACGATTTAACAGTCATCCTCAGCTGTTCTTTGCTAACATTTGCTACCTCTCACTGCTTCTGTTTTTTAAAATCTAATTGACTTATAGAATATCTTTTTTTAAAAAAAAACCACTACATAGAGGGCATACTCCGATCTCTGCTTCCTTCTTCACTTGTTGTTGGTTTTTTTGCATATGAAATTGCCACTGAAGAATGCATATCTACTCTTATTTTATTTTTAGCACATTTGTACGGATATAAATATTCAGTTTGATACTGACAGCTTGTGCTTCCTTTATAAACTGCTACCTTTCCACTTCCAATGTCAGAATTCAAGGATTTCTTAGTGCGGTTTTCCTGTTTATGGTTTCATGAACAGAACGTGGACTTCCAATATCTCACTGGTAAATTTAAAAACAAAATCATTCATTCAAAGATGACAATTATGACTACTGCATGACTCAACTATTTTTCTGAGACAGCAAACTGCATTGTAAAAAGACCCCCAAATGTAAAAAAAACCCAACAACCCTGCATTATGCTTCGAAATGACTTACCATCAGACATATGATGAACTAGGATAATCCCAAATGCGATGAGAATAAGGTGAAAATTCATGTTTCCTCATCTACCGGAGGTATTGAAAGTGATAGTGAGTGAATTGCCAAGGCTATTACTCCCTCCTTCAGACTCACAAAGAAACTTTGCTGCCCCACCCCTAGCAAAGTGTAAACATTGGCTAGAGCTCACAAGGGGTTTTTGGAGTTTCCAGTTGGAAAGAAATAAGTTATTATGTTCCTCAACACATCATTGTCCATCTGAAGCATCCTTCTGTGGTCTTCTTCTAGCATCATCCATTTAACCAGAGATACTAGGGATTTCATCTACCTTTTCTGAAGTCAAAACAAGTGTCCCACTAGATAGGGATTTCACTTCAATCATGTTGCTCTCTTTCAAAGCTCACTTTACATCTAAGGTAGAGACTGCTGCAATAGCTACAAACTCTTGTGGATAGACCAAGATAGGGCAGAATTACCTATTCGGTTTTCTGGACTAATTCAATACTTTAGCTGTAAAGCTTGGAAACCATTTGGACAAGCAGCTGGAGACATTTACTTTGTTAGAGAAAAATGTATTGGGAACCAGATATTGTGTAGTTGAGTGTATGGGATTTCAATATGAATTATAGAACTATATGAGAAAAAAATGGGGGGAAAATAGAACATTAATATTGCTTATTTTCAATCTTTATAATTTCCTATTAACAGTATTTGGTCCTAGCTTGTCTAGTCAAGAACATTTATTAACCGGTTAAATTGTACACAAGCATTATATGTAGGTTTTAAACCATCATATAAAAGTAGCAACTTTTCTGTGTAGTGCTTCATCTTTTTTCATATTATATTGAGCAGATCAATATTTTTCTTTGTTTCTGGATGGTTGGTTGAATCAACACCATCTGGAACGATGTGATGGAATGTAGCGGCCAGTTTCCAAGAGGAAGGGAGTATATTCAAGAGGAGTGAGAGACAACTCAGTTTAGATAGTTTGTGTGAGAAAAAGAGGGGGAAGACAGCCTCGCCTTAACAGTTCATATAGTGGTACTTCATGTAAGTGTAGTCTGTTTCAGTTTGGCAAGATTCTGTCTACAGGTATAAAGCAATAGAGAAATCTGTTTGAAAAAATCTTTCTGAATAGAGTCCTTAAAGCCACCTCTGTAATGTTCCTTTTACTTTAGCGCTGCTTTGGTTCTGTGGTCCCAGTCATCCACAAGCACAGTGATGCTGTAAGATCTCAAGAGTCAGGTTGTGATAAACATGCAAAGGGTCAGTGCTGTGATTCAACTGAGATCCAATTTCTGATAATGAATTTCAGCATGGTGCTTATGAGACGTATAACACCAGCATTATGAAAACACTATGTCTTCTTAGTATAAATATTATCACAATTTGATATACACTGGAGAAGACAAGAAAATGCACCAAAAATTGCAAGATAATGTGAATTATTTTGCAAACATTATTAACATTGTCAAGATGAAATATCTCCTCATATCCTAAACAGTTCTGTTAGATCAGGGGTGTCAAACTTGATTTCATTGAAGGCCTCATCAGGGTTGTGAAGACCTTGTGGGGGTAGGGGGGCATGGTCAGAGTGGGCATCGCCAGCTCAAAATCACTTGTATTGGGGGCAACTGTGGTGAACTCCTGAGCTCCATTTTAGCTGGCAGAAGCACTGCGGGCCAGTCCTTCACTGTTTCCAGGGTGGCCCTGGATCTGGGCTGGATCTGGCCCCCGGGCCTTGAGTTTGACATCCCTGTGCTAGAATAATGTCTGCTCTGAATAGTTTGTAAGGGCTTCCAGATTAACTGAAGGCTAGAAAGCAGCAAAAGGCATCATACAGATAGTCCTTGACTTCTGACCACAATGGAGCTTGGAATTTTGTTCCTAGGTCACTGCAGTTCCAAGATTAGATATCATATCACCGGACCTGGTTTTATAATAATCTTTACAATGGTTGTTAAGTGAGTCACCACAGTCATAAAGAAATCCAGCATATCCAAAAAAAATTAAATGTTTTCGGTAGGAAAAATGACAAATCACAATCACGTGACCCTTGCATACTGTAACCAGCTGTAAATGCAAGCCAGTTGCAAAGTGCCAGAAATGTGGTCACATCATAGGAGAAGGCGTGAATGTTTTGAGGTTTTTTTAAAGGATTTTTCTTAAGTCTGTCATGAGTTCTAATTTCAATATTAAGTTTTAATGCCCGTTTTATATGTATTCTGGGCAGCATTTCTGTCCCACTTTGTTTGGTGTTCTTTTAATTAAAAAGAAGAACTGTTTCTCAACCTTGGAAAGGTTGAGAGGTTGCGTGGACTTTAAGTCCCAGAATTCCCCAGCCAGCCTGCCATTGGTCAGTCAGTGCTAAGAAAAAAAAATGCGCTGTAAAGCCAAAGGACCAGGCTGTATGTATCACTTTTTTTCTTCTTCTTATAAGAAATTTGCATTAAAGGCAGTGGTAGGATTCAAATTTTTTTACTACCGGTTCTGTGGGCATGGCTTGGTGGGTGTGGCAGGAGAAGGATAGTGTAAATTCTCCAGTCAGAGGTGGCATTTTCCGGTTCTCCGAACTACTCAAAATTCCCACGACCAGTTCTCCAGAATTGGTCAGAACCTGCTTAATACCACCTCTGATTAAAGGGTTGATAAAGGGACTGCAGGGAGAAATGGATCAGTTTATAACTGGGTAGATGGACTATGATTTTTGTTAATTAACAAATAAATAGAAAATAGTTACTGTTTAGTGGAAGTGCCCATATCCATTACAAATGTGGCTGCTGATTGCTTTTCCCCACCCCATGTGGTGTGTCTTGAGACCCTCTCTTTCAAATACATCATCATCACCATCATCATCATCGCCCCTCCCCAATTTCCTCCATTTCAGAAACGAAGCAGCCTGAATACAAAGAAGCATTTTCAGTAAGGCTCTGCATAGATGAGGTTCCTTTTCCAGGCAAATTATGCTTGTACTGTATGAAATTAGCACCCACCCCTCTCCTAGGAAAATGAAATACTTTAGGATATGCTAAAAAGGCCGAATATTCCCCCAAAAGAGAATTAGAAACTCAGAAACACATAAACTTAGCCTCCCCCCCCCAACCTTTGTCAATGGGCCATTAAGGCCTGGGCCAGTCTATTCTATATAAACAAAGATCTGTCTCCTCCAGGTAGAGTCAAAATAGGAGTTACCCAAAGCTCTTTCATTACATCCTCATCCAGTAAGGCTGAACCAAGCCTGGAACTCAGGACAGCCTACAGAGTCCCTGCATGGCCTCATGCGAGTCTGACAACCAATCAGAATACAAGCTCAAATTCAAATTCCCACAGAGGGCATAAAACCAAGGGACTCTCAGCATCTCTTCCCTTTTTCGCTCAGGAGCTCCAAGGCATGTGATCTTGTCCACCATTAAACCATCTTTCCAAACAGCCTCCATGTTTCCAATGCCTTTTTCCCCACTTGGAATTGAACCCTGAAAGACATTTCTTCCAACAGTACCTTACATTATATCTTTCTGGTGCTGCTCCAAGATTTTGAAATCTGCCCAGATCTTGAAGGACATCACTTGAACAAGCTGGAATTGATTGGTATGACGAAGTGTTTTTATTGCTTTATGATCTTTAAGATTTATCACTTCTACCACAGTTGTATGTTTCAAGTAATGCTAATTGGTTCCATTGTACTTTTATTGTTTGGAATATATTGATTTCAGGGAAGATCTTTGATCTATTGCATTTTTCTTTGAGCATTTTTTTAAGTGGAAAGCAGCAGTTTCAAGAAACAAAATGAAGACACCACAATTTATTCTATCCTCTGAAACTACAATCCTACCCACATCCACTTGGAAGCAAGCTCCATTGAATGCAATGGGACTTCATTCTGAGGAAACAGTTTCTAAGTTGGTAAATTCACTGAAACCATCAACTAGCAATGATCTCAGTCCAGCGTTTTGAATTGTCCAATATACTGTTAAAAATACTTTAAGCCTCCTTTTTCATTCATCAGGCTCCTCTAGGATAATTTGTTAGCCTTTTTTTACTTGTAAACTGCCCACAATCATTTGGCAGTGAGGTGTATAAATTTGATTGATTGACTAATAAATAATGAATAAATAAGGCAGTGTCACCCAAGTGCATTGAACCTGTTAGGTCTCCCACAAAGTCAGAATAATGGCAATGAAAAAGTTGCTCCATTGTTTGTATGATATCGTAACTGGGGGCTTCTACTTGTGAGAAATTTCAATGTATTGTTATGCCAGGGATATGTTCAGAATGTCCCATTACTCAACTGGATAATATAATCAGTGATACACTAACGATGTCACCTACTTGGGTAATGAAATGTCTGCAAGAAAACAATCAAACTCAGAAGGCACCCAGGACCCCATAGCTCAGTCCTGAGATACAAATATTTTCTTCTATTGATATGCTCAGAATGGCAACATAATAGAATAGAATAGAATAACAGAGTTGGAAAAGACCTTGGGAGTCTTCTAGTCCAACCAGAAGTGGTATTCAGTAGGTTCTCACCATTTCTGGAAAACTGGAAGCGG
Source organism: Laticauda laticaudata (assembly GCA_004320025.1). Taxonomy (NCBI): domain Eukaryota; kingdom Metazoa; phylum Chordata; class Lepidosauria; order Squamata; family Elapidae; genus Laticauda; species Laticauda laticaudata. Next base: position 4,499 of record BHFT01007139.1, on the reverse strand, counting down.
AATTTTGAGTAGTTTGGAGAACCAGCAAACACCACCTCTGACTGGCCCCGCCCCATCTATTCTCTGCCTCCCGAGTCCCAGCCAATTGGCTGGATCTTCTTTTGTTGCCTTGCACAGGAGAACAGAGCTGGAAAGCAGGTTAGTGGGATGGGGAGGGAAAGGAGATTTTGCAGTATCTTTCCTCTGCCACCTAGCCACGCTACCAAGCCACGCTACGCCCACCATGCCACGCCCACAGAACCAGTAGTAAAAATTTTTGAATCCCACCACTGAGTCCAAACCCCTGCTTTGGCAAGAAGCTCTACACTATTTCAGACAAATGGTTATCCAATCTCTTCTTTAAAACATATCACTTTCCTATGTGCTTGAAGGCCTGTGTTTACACTCACTGAAGTAGATTGTTGACTCTGCTTATCATATAGTTCCTGGCATACAATTTTATCAGTGATCTTGCATTAAAGTTAAATCTGCCATTATGCCAGCAATATCAGTTTTGATAGGCAAGTGACAAGCAGAAAAATATGGCAAAATGCTAGCAATTTATTCTCTTCTCTTTTAGGCAAGAGGATACTGGGATATGTGTTTAGACACATATCAAAAGGAGGCAAGTAAGTCCCAGTTGCTGAAAGTCATCTGGGTTCTGCGGCTGGTCAAATAGGGCACCATCAAATTGGTGGTTTTGTTGAATTCTGAACAAACTATACATATGTCTGTCCTTATGTTCAAATATAACAGGAAATAGTAAACTAATCACCTCTTGAATGAGTTTCTTTCAAGAAGGAAGGAGCCAGTGATCTTTTCACTTGAACTTCAAAGCAGAGGTGGCATTCAGCAGGTTCTGACCAGTTCTCGAGAACCGTAGCAGAAATTTTCAGTTGTTCTGAGAACCGGCAAATACCACCTCTGACTGGTCCCGCCCCCATTTATTCTCTGCCTCCTGAGTCCCATCTGATTGGTTACGTCTTCATTTGTTGCTCTGCAGAGGAGAACAGAGCTGGAAAGCAGGTTAGTGGGGTGGGAAGGGAAGGGGGATTTTGCAGTAACCCTTCCCCAGGACTGGGGAGAGAATGAAGATTTTACAGTATCCTTCCCCTGCCACACCTACCAAGCCACGCCCACCAAGCCACACCACACCTACCAAGCCATGTCCACAGAACCAATAATAATTTTTTTTGAATCCCACCACTGGTTCAAAGGTATTCTTTATCCAAATTGACAGATCCGTGTATGCAATGCAAAGAAATATAAAGTATGTTTCTTTTACTGCTCATCTCCAAGGACATTAATTGTCTATGGAAATTCATATAGGGAGAGGAAGACTGAAATTAAAATCTGGGAAACTTAGCTTTTCCTATGGCAGTAATGGAATAATGATGTGTTTTCATAAGCCTTTTTGCTCCCTCTGTATTTTACTGCTGGCTTCTAGTTCAGAAAACAGCAAGATCAAGCCAACAACATTTGAATATGATATCAAATTTGAGTGGACAGTCCTCTTACTGATATTATAAATTATGAGTGAAGAAGAGTCTTGGAATATTTTTTCGAACAATTGTAAGTTGGTTGTATGGTCTACTTCTCCTAGAAATTGTCAGTAGCCTGTATTATTTATTTGTTTATTTGCAATTGGAGTGTTGCTTTCCTATGTTTCCTACATTGACTGATGATTGGAAACCTCTTATGGACTTTTTGTTTAGTAATAAAAAGGAGAAGTTGTGAATTATACTTTTGATGATTAAACAGGATCAGATTATATAGAAAGAAGAATATGATGAACTTTAGAAAGGGAGGTCAAAATATATTTGAACTGCTGAGAAGAATATCAGAAGCCACTTTTTTTACATTTCTTCTCTTTTTCTTCATTTTTTTCCTCTTTTTGTGCTTTTCCTTCTTTCTGTTCCTTTTTTATTCCTTATTTTCTGTTAGTTTGTGTTATCTTTTATCTTCTTGCTAAACTTCACTCATCTGTCTCCCAAGAAAAAATTGCCTCACAGATCAACAGCCCTTTCTCACTCCATTGATCTCATTTCCCTCATATGCACCAGCAGCTGCTCAGCCAGATTTTTTTTATTGTTGATGTTGCTATTGGACTATTGATCCTTTCAGAGATCAATAGTCCTAAGGCAGAAAAATAACACAAAGCATAAAGAAATCCGTGACTTCTCAGTGGAGCTTGCACAGAGAAGAACAAAGCTCCCCACTGTTTTACCTCACTCCTCTCATGTGCGTAAGCAATCCGTCAGCTGGTGAGATGAATGTTTGCTTGTTTGTTTTTTGGTGTAGGAATATGGTAGAGGAAGGAATTTTCCTTGCTGGAAGATCTACTGTGTGCAAGCCAGATGCCTTCTCTCTCTCACAGCCCTGATCCAGATTGTCATAGAAAGCAGTGCATAGAATAGTCAGTGAGAGCTGGCCAATTCCTTCTTCTTAACCAGTTCATAACTAGACCTGTCATTGCATATTGCAGAGTGCTTGTATAGTAAAACCTGTGTCAGCAGCAGAAGAAAAGCATTACTTCAATAGCAGAACTAGTGAAGATGATATCAAGCTACTGTCATAGCAGGCTGGGGATGCACAGCCAATTCGCATGACCAACTTCCCATGGCCAACTCAGTGCCAACTTGCCACGGCCAATTCGCCATGGGACAAAAGTTACCCTAATATTGAAGAAATGGTAGAATAGAATAATTAAAGAAAGGATATAAAAGAGGAACAAAATGAAATGTGAATGACAAACATTTAAATAATTTTTAAATATTTTAAATGAATCAAACTGTTGAATTGTCCCATTTCAGATACAAATGCAATGTCATTGGGACATGCTTCTTCAAAAACACCATCATGGTATAATAATTGGGAAGTAAGGATGAGTCCTATATTTATGTCGAGTTCTCTCCCTTTTAAAAAATAAGTGCTGATTCTTTAGGATCTTTTAAAAAAACTGGATATATAGATGCTATGTGTAAGAACTATGGTAGAGAAAATCACAGAGTATAAAGACTTGCAAGTAGAAGAGGAATAAGTATGGTAAAAGGAAGCATAGATGGTCCTAATCTGATAGGTACTTGGGTTGCAATCCTAAAAATTCTGGAGCACCACTTGAACTCCCTTGGCAGTGACAAAATAATCATCAATCAATTGCAAAAGGCAGTTTTACTTGAAACTGCTTACATCCTGTGATGATACTTTTAACATCTGCTTATTCCAGGCCTTTGGGAAGGACTCGATAGGTGGATCAAAAATGCCAAATCCAGGGGCTTCCGGTGATGTCACATTGTGGCGGTACAGGGAAACTCTGTCCTGCTCCCCTGCATCAGGTTTTTTTTGCCTTTTGATGATTAAACAGGTGTTCATGGTGTGGTTGGATCCTGGAGGGATCACTGAAGTGAGGAGAGACTCTTGGAGTCCAATCAGGAGTTGCGATCCCGAGGTAGTAAGGAAGAGAGCCCGAAATCCAAGGTGAAAGAGGGCTTGGGAGATCCGAAGATGTGATGAACCAGCAAGGAAAGGAAGCAGTGAGGAGATAGCAAGCTGAGATCGGGCAAGCTATCGGTAGGAGAAATATCTTTTTGGATTACAACTGGAACATCGTGGGAAGAACTGCTTGTATTACTGGAACCCAGAGTGAAAGGAGTGAAGGCGGAAAGTGGCGGCAGCGATCTAGTTTTTTACCCCCAATGCTGGGTAATAGTGGAAATACAACTTTGAAAAAGAAAATCAAGAAGGAGAGACAAGGGGATATTACTGGAAAGAGCCCTCAGTCATCAACTGCTTGAAGCGAGACTATTGAATCTATTCTGCTTGAGAAAGGGTCTTGGGACTTGGACAGAACTTTAAGAAAGTTTTGAGGAGTGATGGTGCAGACTTGGAGGTGGCCATTGAAAGTAGCAGACCTCGGTAAATTGCATCAATGTAACTAATAGAACTGAGAACAGAACAAAATTGATACAAAATAAGTGGAATAAATATTTTCTATTTTGGCTGTCTCTACCATTGTATTTATAGTTCGTTATTTAGGTATTTAGATATTCATTATTATTTAATAGTAAGATATTAAGGTGACAGTAAAATAATAAGAGATTCTATACTCCCCCTCTTGAAGTACTCTTCCTCTTGAAATACTCTTGAAGTATTTATTCCTCCTTTGAATTTACTGGGCTTGGATAGTTTTATTCTATATATATCTATGTTATATACTTTATATATCTATATATACTTAAATAATAATAAGAGACTAATATTGATTGGTTATTCTATATAAAATTCGGCCTGGAAAGTGATATTTATTAAATTTATTAAATTAATTTCTTTGTAATTTCTCTGTTTCAGATATTCCCTCCCCCTTCCCTTTCTTATATATAGCTGATTTATTGTAGATTAATGAATTTAGTACATTGATTAGTACAATGACAACATAAACAATTGTTCTTTCTTTCTTTCTCTTTCTTTTCCCCTCTCTTGGTTGGATATTGTGGTCTATTAAGAGTTAAGAAGTGTTAATT
>BHFT01007138.1:0-24816 GCA_004320025.1 Laticauda laticaudata | reverse complement strand
CCCCTCTTCCCCCCTCCCGTTACGTATGGCAGTCAAAAAGATGCAAAGCAATAGCAGAAGATCTTGAAGGCTGACATAAATTTTACAAAACCAGTTGTAGATTTCTCCATCATGGAGCATATGAACAAAATGCTGTTCCACTGAATTTCCTGGCTGCAAATAAGCTCTTTATAACTTTCTTGATAATTATCTGATGTTGCATGCAGATACACTCACATGAACACTCTTCAATTTATCCCAGACTTCCTTTGCAGTCTTTAAATCAGTTACATTGACAAACTGATCACCTTCTAAACTGATGATGTAAGCAAATGTTCTATCATGTAACTTCTGATCTGCAGCATTCAATGGTGCCTGGAGTGGATTTTCAATAATATTCCTGAGCTCTTTGGCCTTTAGGAAACATTCAATCTTTGAAGCTCAAATAATATAGTTCTTCTGACCCAAATGAGGTAAATAGCTCTCTTTAATTTTTTCAGCCATCCTGCAAAGTCTCTTAAGGCCCGGTCCCACTGGCTGATGGATGCAAAACGTATGCATAAAGGACACAACAGACGAGCAAAATTTCAGGAGTGGCTCCATCCGTTGTCATCCACTCCCAAAAGTGGCAAAAATTTGCATAAACAGAACAGAAAAGAATGGAAAAGAACGGACGTGGGTAGTATGTAGCGGGGATGTTAACGGATGTTCATCGGAAGCCTAGCAGATGAAAGCGTGATGAAAGGGGATGACACTCCAAAGAGGTATGGGGGATTAATTGCGAGTGGTGCATAGCGGATGAAGTGGATTGCATCATGTACGCCTAAAGGAAAGAAAGGGGATGGCCGCGCGAGATGTATATTGCGATTCAAACCATTCAACTGGGCACATCCTTTCTATTTCCGTGCTACTACTATTTTAGACGTTCCATTACTTTTTTTCCTCCTCTTTCCATTTTCGCTGCCAGCAAGATGTGAGTTTGTGAGAGCCCAAGGATGCAGAGAGATACAGTGGTCGTTTAACGATGATATAACAGACAGTAACTTGTTGGCTCGTATGTCCGGATTTACATCATACCACGCGGAAATTCATCTGTTCACAAGTTTTGTGAGCTCAAAACTTTTGCACAGATGAAATTACAGTAGATGGATGCTCGATGCGATGAGCGTATGAAACCGTACGCAATGAGTACACAATGGAATACTAGCGTTTTTCCAATGGATGGCAAGCTTTTTTTAATGTTTTACATCCTCTTTGCATCCATAAGTGCAGTGGGACCGGGCCTTTACCTTGTTTCTTACTTTTAAAACAGGCAGGCTGTCAGCTTTAATTACAATTCAGTCTTTTTCTGGGCCCATAACCTGTTCAGAGTATTGCAGCATAAATTTAGCACTAGGAAAGTAAACGCAGATGCCTGAGGCTTCATTTAACTTCTTTATAAACATATAAAGTAAATTTTACAATACCAGTTGTAGATTTCTCCAACATGGCGCAAACTCAAACCGAAGCAGACATGTTACAGGTTCAGAGCAGAGCAGCAACTCAGGAGCTTAGAAACAGACATCAGTTTCACTTTTGTTCAGCAACCCAGCAAACAAGGTAGTTTCTCTTCCACTTTAGAGTTGAGCACAGAATAGAATTCTTTATTTAAAGTATTTATATGTCAACTTTCTACCTGAAAGCAGGCCTCCACAATACAATTAAAACACAATCAAATAAAATAGATCTTCGTGCTGAGGAAATAATATGAAATATGTTATTTTCAGGAGTTTAGTATTGCCACTGTGTTCTTATGACTGCTTTTCATGGGATTCACAGCAGCCACAGAGAAATGGTTTTCCCTGAAATATAGGAAATGTTGATATTTTGTTTCTAGAATCAGAAACTTGAGGAAATCTGGAATGCATCTAACTTTTTCAACAGAAATTATTAACTGAATGAATGTATTTTTAAGACTATAACTCTGGAATTTTAAAAATGCAGCATATATAAAGTCAAGTACAGATAATATAAAGGATCAGATAACACTGGAACTGCACAGAGAGAGATCATCTGCCTTGGCTGATGTGGGGGTGTTTCTGGAGGCCCTGAGATATCAGTTTGATGGCAGTTCTAGGGTACAGCAGGTGAAGGATGATCTTTTAGTGGTGAAACAATATAGCTGGTCGGCAAGAGAATATGTGCAAGACTTCAGGCAGGCGATTCCCAACATGCCCAGAATGTATGCTTGTTCATCTGTTCAGAGAAGAGCTGGATAGGGAATTAGGTCAAGTTTGCTTGTATCACGGCTTACCTGTTCAGTTGCAGGATTGGTATTCTGCAGTCGTTGAGTTGGACTCCAGACTCCATCACTTAAAGGTACAAAGTGATGTAGGTGTTGGACAGGGCTGAGGACCAATTGGCCGAGCTAACCAGCAGACCAGACCTTATATTAGCCAAGCCTCATTGGGGAGAGGTGTTATGTTCTGATGTTACCAGTGCAACCAGCCAGGACATAGGGGGGCTGAATGCCAATACCCCCCTTATGTGCTGAGAAGCAACCTCCAGAAGGACAAATAGGGAATGTTTAGGAATATCTGCTGAGCATTCTAGATAGTCTCTAGAATGTTCCTAAGCAGTGGGACAGGTAGATACCAGGATAGAACCTGAGCAATCAGCAGAAGAGGTATCCACTGCTAACAAGCCAGCTAGTTGGGAGGACAATGGCAGGGAGAATACCATGGACAATCCAATGGTAAGTAAGCCTATTCCTCCTTTTATAATTCCAATCACACTTACTAATATGGGAACGAATCAAACTCTGGAGATTGGTGCTTTGATAGATTCTGGATGCACATAGTGTTTAACCACACATATAGTGGTGGGAAAATTAGGATTGTGACTTATGCCATTAACCACTCCCAACAGGTTTGAGCAGGTGGATGGTTCTATCTTAGGAGGGGAACCAGCAACTCATCGAACAGAACCAGCAAAAATGCACCTGGGAGAACACTGGGAGAGGGTTTCTTTCATAATAAAACATATGACAGAGGCTGTTATTCCTGAATTGGCATAGCTGGATAAATGGTGTCCTACTATTAGGTGGGAAGGTGGGTTTAGAAAAATATGATTGGCTGTAGGCCCCAATCCCCCATTTGAGGATCTGGCTGGGTTGACAGTCCCAGGCCTGGTGCTTAATGATTCCAGTCTTGCCTATCTTACAGAGTATACAGATCTATCTGAAATTTTTAACAAAACTGGAAGCGACCAGTTACCACACCTACAGATTGCACTATAGAGTTAAGCCCTGGGGTGAAGCTGCCAAAACCCTGCATGACACCTCAATAAATGAATGAAATGTGGAAATACATTGATGCAAATTTGGCAAAAGGTTTTATTAAGCCAGGGTAGGTGCATATAGTGGCTCCAGTCTTGTTTTGAGAAAAGAAAGAAAGGGTGTGTGTGTTGAGATTATGTGTTGATTTCCGGGGTTTGAATGTGGTGTGTAAGGACCCACTGTACCCTCTTCTGTTGATTAAAGATTTACTGGCTATGCTAGCTAAAGGTCAGATATTCACAAAATTAGAACTTCATGAAGCCTATTACAGAGTTCGCATATCCCCAGAGACAAATGGAAGACAACTTTTAACTGCCCATTAGGGAGTTATCAGTTTAGGGTCATGCCTTTCGGACTACAACCCCCAGCTGTATTCATGCATAAAATGGAGTTCTGCATGATCATCTGTATAGGGATCTTTTAGTGTATCTTGACAATATATTGATATATTCAGAGACTGTGGAACAACATATACACCTGGTATGAAAAGTTCTCAAAAAACTGTTAGCTGCTCATTTATATGTTAAACTGTCCAAGTGTAAGTTTCACCACCCAACTGGACCAATCCAACCCAGTGTGATATCTGGAATGGAGTGGCTTGGAGAGGAACAAAACTCTACATACCAGCAACATTACGAGACAGGATGCTTCAAAGATACCACAACGTTAAACAAACTGGGCTTTATAGTTTTTAAAAAACACTACACCTTACCAAATGGCAATTCTGGTGGCCATCAATGAGAGAAGACATTGAACGCTATGTGAAGGGGTGTACAGTATGCGTGACTACTAAATCCTGTCCTGGGAAGCCCTTCAGTTTATTACAGATAATGTCAAACCTACTAAACCATGACAAGACATAGCTATGGAATTTATAGTGGAACTACCCAATAGCCATGGCTATACCATGATATGGACAGTTGTTGATCTTTTCTTAAAACAAGTACACTTTATACCATGTGTCAGACTTTCATCTGCTCAAAAAATAGCTACCATCTTCCTTAAACATATCTATCATTTACATGGGGTGCCGAAAAGGATCATATCAGATTGAGGGATGAAGTTCACTGCTCAGTTTTGGCAGGAGTTCATCCAACTGATAGGCTCATCCTAAGGTCTAAGTACTACTTACCACCCAAGCACAAATGGTGCCACTGAATGAGCCAATTCAGCAATTGAGCGCTGCTATGTGTCCTATCAGCAAAATGATTGGTCCAAATTATTGCCATTTGCTGAGGTGCCATATAAGAACACCACTCACAGCACTACAGGACAGAGCCCATTCAGAGTAGTCAGTGGAATAGAATTCGTCCCAATTCCAGAATGGCCACATGGCAATTAGGAAACCACAACTACAACTAAATGGTCAGGAAAAATAAAGGAAACATGAAGAACAGTACAGACATCCTTGCATGATGCTTTTATTGCATAGAAGAAAAAGGCAGATTAAAAAAGGGCCAAATCTTTTAAGGTTGTAAATCTCATTTACCTTTCTTCCAAATATTTAAATATGGAACTACCCTATAAGAAACTCAGTCCAAAGTATGTTGGTCGAATAAGTCGATAACAGTCCAAATCACTGTATTTCCTCCATTCTCAGGTAATTCTATGATAAAGTCCATCGCAATTTCTTCCCATGGCTTCATTGGTTCAGCTACTTGTTGAAGGAAGCCAGGTTGTTTTTTTTCTTCAGTTCTGTGTTTCGTCATGGCAAAAATTGAGCAGCTTTTCACATAGACTTTGACATCAGGTTTCATTTTTGGTCACCAGAACTGTCTCCTGACTAAATGCAGGGTTTTTAAGAACCCAAAGTGTCCCCCAACCATAAGTCATGGCTACGCTTCAGTACCATGAGTCTTAGAGTATTGGGTACATAAATTTTCATCTCTTTCCAAGCCAATCCCCTGTTCATTGTTAAATCAATTTGATGCTCAACAAACCAAGGATTGGTCAAAAGGGCTGCTTTCAACTCAGTCATCAGTTTGTCTTCTAGGTGTCTGGGGTTGTGGTTGGTTTGGCCTCAGGTGGTTATTTGGCCTGTGGATTGGGCTTCTAATATCATCATCTGCACTACTTCCTCTCGATGACTGTCAAATTGGGGTTTCCTGGACAGGGCATCCACCAGTATGTTTTTCCCTCCTGGGATATATTTCATGCTAAAGTTGAACCGCTTGAAGTATTGAGCCCAGAGGACTTGTTTAGGTGATAGCTTCTGAGGTGTCTTTAGAGCCTTGAGGTTCTTGTGATCAGTCCACACTGAAAATGGCTCCTTCACCCTATCCAGGAAATGCCTCCAAGACAGTAAAGCCCATCGCATTGCAAACACTTCTTTTTCCCAAACTGGCCATGATGCTCTGTCTGTCAACTTTTGGACACATAAGCACAAAGCATTAGTCAATTCTGAGAGTCCTTTTGGAGAAGAATGGCTGTGACAACCACATCACTAGCGTCAGCTTGGACTATTAAAGGTCTGTTTGGGTCTGGGTGTTGGAGAATGGGCTCAGTGGCAAGTTTTAAAGTTTCAAAAGCTTTCTAACAATCCATTGTCCAAGCAAGGGGTTGACTGGGCTTTGGTTTGGTGGGGAAGGCCAAGTTTTCAATAACTCTATTAAAGGGAGGGTGACCTCGGCAAAAGAAGGAATAAATTGTCTATAGAAATTGGCAAAACCCAAAAAGCTTTGAAGTTGCTTACGTGTTTTGGGGGGTTGCCAGTCTAGCACCGCTCTCACTTTTCCAGGGTCCATCTCAATTCCCTGGTTGGATATTCGGTAGCCTAGGTAATCCAGCGACTCTTTGTGGAATTCGCATTTTGACAACTTTACAAATAACTTGGCAGCTAAAAGTTTTTTCAGCACTTGTCTAACTAATTTGACATATTCTTTGATGGTTTTGCTGAATCTAAGAATGCCATTAAGGTAGATGAGGACTCCTTGGTACAGGTGTGGAAGTAATACTTCATTGATTAGTTGCATAAATACCGCAGAGGGTGCCTGGAATCCAAAAGGCATGATTCAGAATTGGAAGCTACCCAGAGGGCAGTTGAAAGCAGTTTTCCATTCGTCTTCCTCCTTTATGCGGACTCTGTAGTAAGCTTCTCTGAGATCTAGTTTGGTGAAGACCTTGCCTTTATTCACGTGATTTAATAAGTTCTTCATGAAGAGAAGGGGGTACATATTTTTTTATACATGCCACGTTCATGCCCCTAAAATCCATGCATAATATTAAGCTGCTCTCTTTTTTTTCTTTGAACATCATTGGAGCGGCCAACCTAGATTTGGCAGGTTCAGTGAAACCTCTGTCCAAATATTTTCTCAACTCAGTCATTTCAGCTGGTGTCATGGAATACATCTTTGGTTTTGGCAGTTTTGCCCCGGGTTCTAATTCTACAGCACAATCAGTGGCTCAATGGGGAGATAAAACATTGCATTCCTTTTTGCTGAACACTTCAGCCAAGTCCGTTTATTGTTTGGGGACTTGGGGTACATGTGGAGGAGAATCTGAAGTGGTGGCTGCTGCTTCAGATTGGAGATCTTTGTTGGGTGGCAGTTTCTTTGTGGGAGAAAGGGGAGGCAGTGGGCCAACCCCAGTTATGATTTTTTGGTATCTGTCTTCCCACTTGATGGTAGAGGCCCATTTATCCAGCCAAGCAAGTCACAATATGACGTATTCTGATATCTTTGGAGCCATTACAAAACGTATGAGTTCACGGTATATGTCCATCTCTAATTTGATTAACTCTGTCATTTGCGTGGCTGTGACTTCCCCAATTAAAGTCCCATCTACTTGTTCAAGCCTGATGGGGTGTTTCAGGTTCTTAGATTTTTATTCCTAATTGTTCAATGATGGGGAGGCCAATAAAGCATCTAGAACACCTGATATTTATTATGGCTTCTATCTCCCCTGCCTCCCCCGTGTCAGGCATCACCAACATACTTTTGACTGTAAAAAGTATGATGGCAGCATTCCCCATAGGGTTATTTTCTTCATCTGCTTCTCTGGGGAGAATTTCTCAGGTCAGAAGTTCATCACTCCCTTCTGCATGGAGGGAACCTTCTATGGTGTGTCTAGCAAACCAACTAGTGTCTGGAGGCCTACAGCAGGTCTGGTCAGAGGCTGTCTGGCTACAGCTCTCCTAGGAGGGCCTTCAGGTAGGTTTTTTTTTTCTGTGGGTTGATTTCTATGTCTAGCCTGAGGACATTGCATACCAATCCTTTAGAGCCTCGGGTATTCCTCTAATGTTACAGGCCTTTTTTACTTCTGGGTCAATAGCATTTTTGAAATAGTGCAACATAATTCTTTCAGGCTAGTCATGAGATGGCTTGCAACCCTTCTAAAGTCCCATACAAAGTCTTGCCTTGCTTCATTTCCATTAATTTGTCCTCATTTTTCTTCAACTCTGTCAGGATTCTTGAATCTAAACCTAAGGAGTTCAATGAAAGCATGGACATCCTGAAGTTCTAGAGCTTGCAATTGAGCCACCCAATCAGAAGCATCCCCGTCATTCATCCCATCTGTTATTTCAGTGACCAGATCACAATTTGTTGCATATTGGGCTCCAAACTGATTTATATGGAACCAGATTTGAGTGAGAAAATTAGCAAAATGATCGTGTTGTCCGTCAAATGATGCTTTAAAAGCCATCTGGTCTGGTCTAAGGGAAGGAGGTGGGATCACCATAGCAACTGCAGGTTGAGCTGGAATGAATGAAGCCTGACAAGGAATGTATGAATTTTGAAGAGGTACTCTGAGGCCTGGTTGGGGGTCTCTGGAAGAAGGGCCTCTCGAGGGACAGCTGATTGGGCCCCTGCCATTTGTTGCCTTCTTCCCTGTGATGGGAAGAGGAGGGTGGCTGCTATCTGCTGCCTGTGCAGATCCCTTTTCTAAGAAGGGATTGCTGATTCTCTTTGAGGTCAGAGTGTTCCTGGACCAGTGGTGCAATGGGTACTGGTATCCACTGGCATAGGACCCACCCTTGACCAGGATAAAATTCCCACCCTGGAGGAATACTCTCTGCAAGGGGTAATTTCCTTTCTGGTTGTGGAGGGGAGGACTTGGGGTTTGTAATGTACCCAATGTCATCTGCATTGGCTGTCTCTCCTCTGGAACTTGAGCTTGCCAGCCTGGACTGCTTTGTAGGGGCTCTCCAACCAATGCCACCTTGATTCCCCCTTCTCTTCTCAGACTAGGGAAAGTAAAGGTGGGCTGCATTAAGAACCAGCTTGTCTATGAGACATAACTTTCCACCTTAAGTTGCTGGAGTTGTTCTGGGATTCCTGCCAGAGACTGGCTCTAGGAGGGAGGTTGCAGGTTGCAATCTTGGGAGGTTTCTGATCCCAATGTCCCCCCACTTCTCCATTCTGGCTCGTGGACCATTCGTAGAAAAAGAGAGGTATTCAGGCAGCTTTTCCTCTGGTCCCAATCCTGGATTCAGGTCCGTCTGGCAGCTTCTCCATGATTCATTATCTTTGGTCCATGCTTCTAAATACCGTCTCTCCTCTACAGCTTCTAATGCTTGCATCACCTCTTCAGAAGTGTGGCTGGGGGCCTCAATTAGTCCTCTGGTGTCCAGCCCCATAGCCTCTTCTGTTTCTTCTTCTATCTTTGCTGAGTCTTCATACTGCTCCATCTTTGGAATCAGTGCTGGTGCTCAGTGCCCCTGACAGCCCCTTTTTTGGGGTGCTGGAGTTCAATTAAGATTCAGGTTAATGTCAGCATTCCAGCAAACCTCCATTTCAATCAGTAACTCCAAGACAAACATATCTCAAAAGTACCTTTATTAGAATAGCACCTGGCACATCCGTGGAAACCCGAATCCAAAAGTTTATTCGGTTTTCCACAATTTCTCAAACTACAAATCCATCCCCCTTGGTCATCATCACATCACATGGCCCAATTACGATCTGTCCAAAAGTAAGATCCTTATTTCATCCTGTGCCATACTAAATGACCTTGAACTAACAAAAGAATTGTATTTTGTCTCCTTAGAGCTACTTAATTGAAATCACACCCCTTCCACTTTCCCAGACTGTGTGGCAGTGTGGAATATGGCTTCCAAAGCAGATACCTGGTATTTGATTACATTTCCAACATTTTATGGACATATTTTTAAACATCTTTGCTTGTCTTGCCGGTGACAATTGCCACCAGGGCTGGGCTTCAACTGATTTGTGGCAGTTTGGGTAAACCAGATTTTACATCTGGTTCGATGAATTGGTACTCCCAACAACCAATTGGTCCCATTTCACCCCACCTCTCCCCTCTCAGGAGTCCCCACATGGCCCGTTTTAGATCCAAGTATGTTCAGGGGCCACATGGAGTGCAGGGAGGCCTGTGGAGGGCAAAAATGGACCTATTCCCAGCCTCCAGAGAGTCTTCAGAGCTCGGGGTGGGGAAAAACAGGCCTCCCAGAGGCCTGTGGAGGGTGAAAACAGGCCTATTTCTGGCCTCCAGAAAACCTCCAGAGCCTTGGGAGGTGGAAAACTGGCCCTCCACAGCCCATTTTCACTCCCAGGTTGGTGTAGGAGGCTGACTAGATCACACCCATCATGGCCATTCCCACTCAGCAACCGGGCAGAGGACCAGTTGTTAAATTATTTGAAGTCCATCACTGAATATCACCCATAAAACATTTTATACAAGCTTTCCTTTTAGGCAGCTGCCATTGCCAATTTGTAATTTCTATCCCAAAGTTTTTGTCATTTATTTATGGTATTGTCAGCCTCCAAGAACTTTTCCTGACATCTTTTGCTGCTTAACTCTTGCTGGCTGCCATGGAAACAAGAGGAGAGGTAATTTGGTGTTGAGGGGGGGAAGGGTACTAGAGGGTGAAGTTGTGTGAACTTAAAAAGATGGAATGTTTTCCTACTTCCTGTGCAACTGTGTACTTATCTTTTTTAGGCCAAGATCAACTGTCTTGGCATACCAAATATATGAGACACCACCTGAAGATGTACCCCACATGACATTATACACAACTCAGATTGGATGTCCAGTTTGAACTACTGGGGGAGGGAACTTGGGATAACTTTCAAAGTATAATTTCCGTGCCTATTTGCCTCAGAATTTGCTTTCCTTTCGTTGCAATCATTTCAAATCCAGTAAAAAATACTTTTCACTATTTTAATGGAGTCTAAGGTTTCTTTCTTGGATTTTGAATGGAGGCACAGCTGACAGGTATATCCAAAGTTTTTTTTGCCCATGCTACCATCGTTCCTTTCACATTTTCCATTTTAATCCTTAGCAGATAACTATATATTTTCTTTATTAATTTTTCATTCATCCCTAAAAATATCTGATCCAGTGCTGTTGGCTCATATCTTAATTGTATTTGCAAGTTTGGCCATCATGCTAAGTCTGCCCCTTGATTGTGCAATTCCTGTGTCATTTTGAGTTCCCCATCTTCATTTAAAATATGTTACAATTCTTTTCAAGTTAATAACATTTGGATGTATCAGTGCTTTCACTGTAAAGAGCCAGACTCATATTTTCCCATAGTTTTTTTGTTTTAACTTTTTCCCATACTAGAAATAATGCATTTCTTACATAATGTATTTGAAAATATCTATGTATTTTGTTCTTATAAACAAAAAAGACTGCCACCCCAATTGAATATTGTAATAATATAATTGGGAGTTATATAACAAAATGGAATTCAATGGTGAAAAAAGTAAGGCTCTACATTTAAGTAAGAAAAATCAAATGAACAGGTACAGTGTATGTGCTACCTTGCTCAACACTAGTAACTGTGAGGGATTGGAGTCCCTCTCACAATGTAAGGTATGTGTATATATGTGTGTCGATGTATGTGTGTGTATATATATATAAGTGTGTGTGTGTGTGTGTGTGTGTGTGTATCTTTGGTTATTTGGGTTTTCTCCTGCATAAAATTCGAAGTATCTTGGCAACATTTTGACGAAATCTCATTCGTCATCTTCAGGCTTGTGTCTTCAGGTTTGTGCTTCTCGGAGTAATGTGAGCTTGCAGCTGCTTCTTCCCTTTAACTGCTAGTGGGGGTGTGACTTGATTGGGTGGTGGCTTGGCTGTGTTCTGATTGGGTGGGGGGGTGTTCTCATGTTTCATTGGTTGAGGGTTTGGCTGTGCTTCACTGGTTGGGGGTTTGGCTGTGTTCTGATTGGCTGGGGTGTGTTCTTGTTCAGGTGGGGGCTTGGTTGTGCTCAGGTTAGTCTTAGTTGTTGGGGGATTTGAACTAGTGTAGCTGAGATCCTGTTGTTTGGCTTGTGTTCGTGGTCATGCCACATCTCCTGGTGGGCATCCGTTCATTTCATGTATGGGTCAAAGGGGTTTGAAGCGGGGTTACTGATGCAGCTGAGGTACGGCTTCTGGTCCGTGGTCATGTCCTCATCATCTGTGTGGGTGTGAGTCTGCTTTCTATGTGGAGGTGTGGTGGTAGCATCTTGTGTGGCCTCGTGGGTGTGGTTTGGTGTCATTCTTCATGTTAGGTACTCATTTGTTATGAGGGCAGGTTTCCAAAAAGGTGGTAGGCAGGAGGTATCATCTCTGTTTATTCATGCTGTGTGAGCGTTTTTCTATCTCTTATGGCTTCTCTGATATTCTGTTGTTGAAAGTGTTCGGTTTTGGCGATAGTTCTGGTATTTTTAAAGTCAATCTCATGTCCTGTGCTTTGAGGTGTTGGACCAGGGAAGACGGTCGGTTCTTTTTTGATTGATTCTTGTTGTTCTTCAATGCGTGCGCTATATTCTTCTGTTGGTTTGTCCTGATGTATGTGGTAGAGCAGGCACTGCAGGGATTTCTGTATACTCCTTGGTTTTCTAACTCGATTCTGTCTTTAGGGTTTCTTAGGATGGTGGATATTTTTCTGTTTATGCAGAATGCTGTTTATGTTGTGTTTTTTGGAGATCTTGCTGATTTTGTCTGTAGTGCCTTTTATATATGGGAGGAGGTTTGCCTGTTCTCTTGTTCTCTCAGTCTTGGATTTTGGTTAGGGTTTGTTTTTGGATTAGGTGGTAATCTTTCTTTGGAATCCATTGGCTGTTAGTACATTAAGTGAGAGTGTGTAATTCGGTTTTTAGGTGTTGTTCGTCAGCTAAGCATTTTGTTCTGGAGATGAGTGTCTTGGCTCAGGAATTGATCTGTGCTGGGTGGTGGTGTGAGAGTGCATGTAGAATAGCGGTTTGTATGTGTTTTCTTCTGGTAGTGTGTGTCCTTAGGGAGCCATTGGATTTTTGTATACTAGACATCTAGGAAGGGAAGCTAACTGTTAGCTTCTGTTTCCATGGTGAATTGTATTTTGGGGTGTAGGTGTTGAGGTGTGTGAGGAAGTTGTTCAGTTTTTCCTTCCCATGTGCCAGATTATGAAGGTGTCATCTACGTATCTAGCCAGAGTTTGGGTTTGTGATCATAATTTTTCTAGAGCTTGTGTTTTCAAAGTGTTCCATGTAGAGGTTTACGATGACAGGGAGAGGGGTGATCCCATGGGTGCTCCTTCTATTTGTTTGTTCATTGTAGGTGAAGTATGTATTGGATAGGCAGTGGTTGGTCAGATCTATTTGTTTTGGATGGCTGTCAAGGCTTCTTTTATGGGCACTTGGGTGAAAGAGGGATATGACATCGAAGCTCACTAGTAGGTCGCTGGGCTAGTTTGTTTTTCTTTATGATCTCAATGAACTGGAATGAGTTTCTCATGTGTGGTTTTATGGTATTCTCATGTATCAGGTTAGTTGTTTGGCAAGAAAATTTGGCTAGGTTTTGTAGAGGTGAGCCTGGAAGCTGACTATTGGTCTAAGTGGGGTTCCTCTTTGTGTATCTTGGGGAAGACATAAAGCTTAGGGCATCTGGATATTTTTCTCTCTGGTTTTCTTTGCTGGATTTCTTCCTGATGGGGGAGGCTTTTATTTTGGATTTGGTGGTTTTTTCTAGGTAGGTGGTGGGGTCTGTGTTTAGGGGTTTGTATGTGGGGTCTTGGAGTAGGTGTTAACTGGTTTTGGTTGTCAGATGTGTTCATAACCACTGTTCACGTTGCCCTTCTGCTGGTAGGATGCTGGTGTCTTCTTTCAGGTTAAGTAGTGCAGTTTGTTCTTCTTTGGATAAGTTGCTTTTGGGTGGTGCACAGGATATTGGTGATTTTGAGTCTGATTCTGTTAGCATCATCAGGTTTGGTTTTGGTCAGGCTGGTTTCAACTCCGCATATAATGGTTTCAACTCTGCATATAATGTGTTTGGGAGCAACAGCAAAGTTGAATCCTTTTGAAAGGACATTGGTTCCAGCTTTGGTGAGGATCTTGTTTGAGATGTTGTGCACTGTTTGTTTCATGTGTGGCTGTGAGGGGGGAGGAGTTTGTTTTTGGCATTTTTGTAGTTTTCTGAGTTTGTTGGTGTGTGTGTCTGTCTTGAGAGTGGTCTGTGTTTTGGCTCTGCAGACAGTGAGTTGTTTGGATTTGTCCCAAAGTGCGGGATGAATCTTGTTGCTGAGTCTGAGATGAAATGTGAGGAGATCTTTGTTGATTTGGTCTAGGAGGAATGTTTTTGTGTGAAGTTCATTTCCAATTAGGGCCAATTCTGTTCTTTTTAGGATGCGTTTGGTGGCTGCTGTGTTGGCATGGAATTTCAATTGGAAGCTTATGGGGATTAAATTTTGATCTCAAGCAGTTGCATAGGAATGCAAGGTCACATAAAATGGAAGCTCTTTGGACTTCAAGTTTTTCATAAATACTGGTCAGATGGTGGGTTCTTCTCCGTAGAGGTGCAATATTTGTTTTCTGAGGTTTTAGCGGGTATTTGTATGTGGATCTTTGATTATTCGGGGTTTCTTCTGCGTAAAATTGGAAGTATCTTGGTATAGTTTCCTTAGATCTCTTACTCTTCTGGGGACCTATTTCAGGACTACAATTTCTTTTCCTTTGTATTGCAATGCCATCTTACCATTTTAAGTATTTATTCTCTTGTTGATTTTTTGACCAATTTCACTTGCACTTCTCTTGGGAATTTATGTCTTTTTGCATAGCTCATATGTATTCTAAATATTTCATCTATCTCATTATCCATCTCCTATTTATTTAAATTTAAAGCCTCTGTCAATAGCTCTATCATATCTAGGTCTTCTCCTTTTTCCTCTTCAGTGTTCTGGAATTGTAAGTAATGAGCTGCCTTCTCCATTTCGAGCATTATTACTGAATCTATGAACTCTTTATTTTCTTGTGTCAGTCTTTGATTTATTTCCTCTATTTTTTTCCTTCTTGTTCTGATTTATCCTCTATTTTCGGAATCCTTTGTTCATTTTTTGTTATCATTTGTTGAAAATTCCCTATTCGTTTATCCAAATTGTGGAGTTTTTTTCAACTCTCCCATACCACTTTTCATCTCTCTTAGTTCATTTTTCATCTCAATGTGATTTTTTGTCAGCTTCCTGTATGGACTGAAGCATCATTTGCAATTAAGAAATATTTGTTTTCTCTTATTATAGCATGACATCTATAGGTCTTTGGCTTGATGGGTTGAGGAAACTGCTGATGGCATTTATGATGCTTTTCCCCCTATTCTATTTCCCCCTATTTTAGCATCTACTATTTTAAAAAGCAATCTAATTAAGTTATTTAAAGAGGAGAAAAAACAAAAGGAACAACAGAGAGAATGTAATAGTCCAAAACCCCCATAGTCATCACAGTATCCCAGATACTCAATAAGCTAGGAAAACAATCTGAAGTCTATTTCTCTCTATTTAATCAGGAAGGTATAAATTTCTGTTTAAAAAAAGGAAGAAAAAAATAAGCATCGATACATACTATAATATAAAACATAGCCTGAGTAAAAAAATTTAAAAACTAGCCCTCTGCATAACAATGGCCATAACAATCAGAAGTATTGAATGGACATATACCTTGTATGTTTGCTGATTAAAAAAAACTAGGGCTGTGTGAGGCCAAAGAGCAATTAAATACACAGTGGGGATTTAGTAGGCAGTATCTTAATGGCATGGACACTAATATGAGCATAGATTACAAGCAATGCAGAAATAACAAGGAGGGCAATGCCAATTGAAGAGCCTCAAATCAGGCAAATACAATGTATAAGATAGCACAGTATAAACAACAGGACCAAATATTCAAAATTGACCATTCTTTGGAGGTATTGTGGTGTTTCAATGCAGCAGAGACATTAAAAGTCCAAATTCAGTATAGTCCCAACAAAAATGACCATTATGTGGAGGGATATGAGATATATGCAGGAAGTGTCAGGGAAATACTTTAAGAGCTGACTAACTGCTATGATGATGTAATGATGATGTAATAATACAATGGTGTAATGTTGGAAATGAGTCAGCAAGATTATTGGTCTGATATCACTTTAAGAGCCTTCTAGCAAGATTATTGGTCTGATATCACTTTAAGAGTCTGTAATAAGAAGAGGTTGGGGTGTATCTCTCTCTATCTGTGCTTCAGTGCTGTATATTGCTGATTGCTGTTTGTTTGAGGTCTGACTAAAGTATGTGTATGCATATATTATTTGTAGATAAAATCACTATTTCAATACAAACCTCTGTTTATTGTATTTGCTCTTAGGTTGTCACACATAGTCACACTCTGTGTGCATTTTGACAGGTTATGGGCCTAGAGAGAAGGCCAGAGTAACTAGAGAAACCAGAGAGAAAAGAAATCCAGTCAGAGCTTGAGTCAGAAGGGCTGTGCATTATAATTTGTTAATGGTTAGTGCTTGTAACAGAAGCAAGCTTCTGTCAGTGTAATGGCAGAAGGTTTCATGGTGTCTTGGCTGAAGAAGACAAATTACCTCTCCTTGAATGTAAAGATGGAGATGTACCTGCAAAGGGAGGAGTTACTAATCCATCAGCAGTCCTGGATAATGGGGACCGGAGAAGAAATGAAAAGGCATTAACCAACATAATTCTGACTTTAGAAGACAGTCAGCTGATACATGTGAGGGGTCTCCAGTCTGCAAAAGAATGCTGGGAGGCTTTGTGCAATGTGTATGTTAGAAAGATTGTGGGAAGTAAAGTATTGCTGACAAGGAGAATGTACAAAGCACAACTGAAGCCAGGGGAGAGCCAGGGAAAGACATTCCTGGAGTTAGAAGAGAGAGAAACAACGTTTACTGAGGCCCACAAGGTATATGTGGTGCTCAATTCATTGGACACTTCATGGGACATTCTTGTAACTAGCTTAGAGTCCATGCAGGAGAGAGACATAACCATGACATATTTGACTGGCTGATTGTTGGAGAAGAACAGAAATGGTTGGAGAGACTACCAGAAAAGGAAGGAGATAATGCTCAGCCCAGGCCAAAACTGCAATATCCCCAGATGCTAGGGGAGCAGCTGAGACTGTTTATACAGTGAAATGTTGCTTCAGTGTGATTCTACAGAACATCTCCAGAGACACTTCTCTGAAAGGAGAAACAGGAGCAGCAAGATAAGGGCATAGGACAACTCAATCCATGAGGTCCTTCATTGTCATATTTTCCCTGGCAGCAACATCATCTGAAAACACTAGAAACACTTGGTTGTTGAACAGTGGGGTGAGTCAGCATATTTATAAGGATTGCCTCTCCTCCTAATTTAAGAAAGTGAAGAATCTTAAAATGAAGTATTTCAAAAGGAACCTTTTATTAAGCAGAAGTGACAGCAATACATTCAAAGCAATGTCTGAATACCCTTAGGCAAGACAAGTAGGATTAAAGCAGTAGAGACTCCTCCCTTTAGCCAGATGCAGATCCACAGGTGTGAAGATGTTATTGTACCAGCCACTCTGAGAAATAGATAAGCAGGCCATTTCCACTGGCTTTCAAAATAAAACAACCCATATGGCCCTCCCACCTACCACATTCCCCAAGAGGTGAGAAAATCTCAGGGCATTCCAGCACCAAGATACAAGTTATAAAATAGCAGTTATCACAGGCAATAGTAATGAATTGAATTCAAGACCACCTCCCTTCTCCCAACTGAATGGCAGTATCACTTTTAGGGATCTGACAATATTTCCTTTAATCCACAAACATTTTCTGGCTTGAGGCCAGCTAAGCAAACATTTGTTAGTATGGCTAATGGACAATGATCTGCTGTTAAAGGGGAAAGTAAGGTCTATGTACCTGAGATAGGAGAAATATTAGACAATGTCTTATATGTACCTGACCCATTTGTTCCAATTGTAATAACATAAATCACCAACTCATGTTATCAAAGGCTTTCTGTGCGTCTAAAAACATCAAAGACATCTGTCTTTCAGGGTGTGCCTCACAGTATTCCAAAGTAGCCAGAATTATTCTCATATTATCTTTGATTTGTCTCTTTGGCAGAAAAGGAAGCTTAAGCTTGTTGATTATGATTCAGGTTGAAAAGGATATAGGTTCACAGCAGAGGTGGTATTCAGCCAGTTTGCACCGGATCAGGTGAACCGGTAGCAACAATGGCTGGCCACACCCCCAACCCAGTCACCTGGTCTTCACTAGCTCACTTGTCCCACTCACTTGATGCTTGCTCACCCTGTCTACCCTGCCCATCTTCCTGCCTGCCACTCATCCTGCCCCGTCACTCCTCTCCTACTGTGTTCTTGTGGCTTGCCATTCTGGCCTTCCCACATGGTGCCTGTCCTCCAACTGAGCAGCCCTGATCTTCCTGCTCACAGATAAGCCTGCAAGTCATGCTAGCCCCTTCTTCACCATTCCAAGATTTTTCCAGGCCTTCCCTACCATCCCTGGATTTTTCTGGGCCTTCCCTACTGTCCCTGGGCTCAGCTGGCTGGCTAAGCCAGCACAACTCCATCCCACATGGCACTTTCCCAGCTTTCCCTACCACATGGAGCCATGATACAGGGAGGGTGGGTGGATGCCCCAGCCATGTCTGCTGAAAATTATACACCACATGTGCAGCCCTGGCTGGGACATTCAACCACCCTACCCTCCCACCAGCATTGCTGCCCAGAAAGCAAGCAGCCACTGGAGGTCTTTAGAAGACTCCAGACTGCTGCCATCCACAGAGCTGCTTTGGGAGGGCTGGAGTGGGGGGGGGGTCTTTGGGAGGGTATGCAACCATTTTCTTCCTTTCCTGCCGCCCACTGCTGACTGGAGCTCACCAGATCATTCATTTTGTCCCAGACCAGGTTGTCTGTTGTGTGGGTGTGGGTGGGTGGGTGGTATGGATTGTGTGTGTGTGTGTGTGGTGTGTGAGAGAGAGAGAGAGAGAGACAAGAAAGAAAGAAAAAGGTAAAAAAAGAAAAGATAAAGAAAAACAAAGAAAAATAGAAGAGAGAAAGAGAAGAAGAAAACTCTGCCTATTATTTTTTATTGTTTCATTATTTATCAAGTGGTTAATATTTTTACACTGTCCAACACCAAGAGTGATTTTACTGCCTTCCTTTTGCCCAGGACTACCACATATTTTTCAGGGATTTATACATGCCATTCAATGTCTAGTCCAGAGCATAAATATGCATATGTTTATTTTGTACATCAGGTGCATAAGTCCAGCTTTAATATGCTTTCCTGGTATGTTGATGTTTTGTATATATACAGAGAAAGAAGCACTTGTGATCTTTGACTTTAGGCTTGCTATCAGCCATAATAATTACTGTTTTGAACAATATGCAGGTTGTATTACACAAATGGTATTTTATATGTGAAATTATGAAATAAAATTTGAGTAATGGTTCTCAGAAAGTGTCAGAATAACAGAATAATACTTGAGGGACCTTGAGGGACCTATACCATTTCAGAGAAATGGCTGTCCAGTCTTTTCTAAAAAAACTTCAGTGATTGAGCACCCAGAACTTCTGAAGCAAGCAGGTCCACAGGTTAATTTTTCTCACTGCCAGGAAGTTTTTCCTAGTTTTAGTTGCTCTCTCTTTGTTCAGTTTCCATCTATTGCTTTTTTGTTTGCATCTGCTTCTTTGGAAAATACATTGCCCCCTCCTTCATTGTGGTAGCCTTTTAAAAGCCTAATTGCCTATCACGCTCTTGGGCAAAGCATGTGAGCCATTTCCTCTTTTCATAGTGTCCATGATCAGTGGTCCATGAAAGTACATCTATAGTACGTAGATAATAAAGTCAAAAAAAGGTGAACAACATTTTTACAGAACTGTAGATACATTGAAGCTGGGTGTGACAAGGAATGGCTGAGAAGGGAGGGGCCAGGCAAGGCGTGACATGAATGACTTTGAGTTGGCCATGCCCACCCAATCACATGACTACCAAGTCATGCCCACCAAATAAGCCACATCCAAAGAACCGGTAGTAAAAAAATTTGAATCCCATTGCTGGTTTACAGTTGGAACCAGAAAGGTGGTGATTTCATGATATGTTTTGCAGAACAAAATAATTGGAATTGGGTCAGAGGTGGGATTCAGCTGGTTCAGACCAGTTTGGGTAAACTGGTGTTGAAATTCTGCACAGTTCAGTGAACCAGCTAATCCCTCCACCAGCTGGCCTTGTTCCTGCCCATTTCCAGACCATTTTTCTTATCCTTTTTGAGGCAAAAAACCCAGCCCCCAAACAACTGTTTTCAAGCAGTTATTGGGGGCATTTTGGGGGCATTTTTTCAGGGCATTTTTGGGCTGCTTTTTGGACATTTTCAGGTAATTTTTCTGACAAAAACAGCCCCAAAACAGGCTAAATCAGCCTGAAAATTGCTAAAAAAAACACAAAAAACAGCCCCAAAACTTTTCCAGGCCTTTTTGGGCATTTTTTGGGTGAAAACGGTCCAAAAATGGCCTGAAATGGCCAAAAACAGCCTAGAAAATGCCTCAAAATGACCCCAAAATGGCCCAGAAAATCACCAAAAAACAGGTTGAAAAGGAAGGAAGGAAGGAAGGAAGGAAGGGAGGGAGGGAAAACAGTTTGCCGCAGGTCAACAGCTGCTTCTCTCTGCTGCAGCACTTTACAGATGGGACAGTAAGGTAAGAAAAGTACCTTAAATGGTGGGAAAAGCCATGGGGTAGCCAGGGAAGCCAGCTGGGCATCCAGGACAGTGGGGAAGGCCAGGAAGCAGCGGCACTTCAGGAGGGAGGCAGATGTCCCAGAGTGCATATGTGCATTGCAGCAGCAGTCTTGGCCCCAGCCCAGCATCTTGGGGTACCACCTGGGATGGAGTGGTGTCAGTGGTGAAGGCAACCAGGTAAGCTCTGGGGATAGTGTGTGTGGGGGTGGGCAGCTAGCTAGGTTGAAGCTAGCACTGCCACCTGGGATGGAGCCTCGCCGATGGCAAAAGCAGCTGGGCAAGTTGCTGGGTGGGTGGAGGGTGCAGCAAGCTCTGGGGATGGAGAGGGATAGCGCGACTCCCAGGCTTACCTGGCAGACAGATCAGTTGGGCCACAGGAGGCAGGCAGGCAGGCATGGCAGCAAGGCACAGAGTCTGTGTAATAGCGAGGAGCCACACTATGTGCTGCTATGCTGGGGAGGTGAGATAAGTAGTGGCAGGGTGGGGTGAGGCAAACAGGCAGGTGGGTCAAGTGGCAGGCAGAGGTGAATAGCAACTGGGGGTGGGCAGGGGCAGGGCCAGCCAAAGGTGGTATTTGCCCATTCCACAAATCACTTAAAAATTTCCCTAGAGGTTTGTCCAAACCAGTCTGAATTCCCTCAATACTATTCCTGCATATAATCATACAATGTAAAAGAAAGCTGCAAGGCAGACTTTTCTTCTTGTCTTAGAAAAAGAAGTCAGGAGAAATCAGCATTTCAGCATAACTACAGAGCATGCTCCCATACTGTGATAGGAATATGTTGTGGCCCCGACTCCTGAGCCTATGCTGTCAGAGGAAGAGGACCTGGAAGATGAGGGGGAGGAATGGCAATGCCTTCCTCCCCAGGACCTTCCTCCCTGCCAAGCCTTCCTCCCTGGTAATGCCTCAGGTTCCATCCTCCCTGGTAATGCCTCAATGTTCCTCTCAGAAAAGCCTGAGATGAATCAGGAGGAAGGCATGTCAGAGCAGCCCCTGACAGGGAGTGAAGAGGAGGAGTCTTGGCTCGACCCCAAGCAGCATTGTAGGGAGAAATGTGAGCAGCAACCTAGGAAGTGTGGGAGGGTCAGAGAGNTGTGCTTTCTCCTTAAACTTTGTACGGGACAAAGTTTAACTTACTTTAGACTTTATTCATGACTATGTTGGAAGAACAATTGTTTTGTGGATTGCCTTGTGCTTTGTGAAGTAAAAGACCCATTTCCCTCTGTGTAAGTAAGACTTTGATTTCCAATTGCTGCCAGCTCGGACTTGGCAGGCAGGACGTAGTGGGATGCCAAGAATGTTATCAGTTACAGAGGATTTGCTCTGCGAATTTTGAGCCAGCTTGCCTGTCGGTGTTGTGTGTATGTATAATCCCTTACCTTTTGGGGGAAAGGGAGACAGAACAGGAATATATGCAGCCATATAAAGCCAAAGGCTTAAAATGTTAAGCAAAAACATTTAATACTTTCCAAATTCTTGATAATATTCAGAATAAGGTCCTACAAATTTGGGGAGCTACATGAAAATGTATCCATCATTTTCTGGATTGCTTCCACAACTAAAGATTGAAGAAAAAAGAAAACAATTTGTCCTGTGTTAGATAGATTTTCTTACCTGGAGTTAGTCTCCAGTTTGTTTACTAGTTTAGCAATGTTAAAAGCTAATAAATCTGAACATCATTTTAAAAGATAAAATAAATCAAATTACAATACAAGGTAACTATGAGTTAATAAATAACAAAACCATGTTATTTGCCCCTCAATGTAATAGTTGCTACAATAATTATATATTGAAATAATATTACCTATCTATGGAAATTTTTATGGATTTCTTGGAGGAGTTCTTTTTCTGTATATAGCAATTGGTTGGATGCCCCAACTGCTTCTAGATGCCATGTGAATGTTGAAAAGTGGCTAGATTTGCCTGCAGTTTTAAGTCCCTGATTGCCATGAGAGGTTTGCAGATCAAAATGTTGGAAACTGTCCACCTTGACTGCAATATCATTATTATAAAGACCAGAGTAGAAAAAAGATAGAATTCATGGAAAAGTTAAGTGTTGTATAGAGAGAAGGAGGATTTTTCCAGGAGATTATTGCTGCTACCTTCCTACCCCAGAGAGAGACTTGGTCTAAAGATAGGAGAGTCAGGAAAGATGTCTGTCTTGTTACTAGTTTCTTTGTTGTTTCCTTCTTTGGGGGTGAAGGGGATTCTGAATCTGTACATCTTTTACTCATATTTTGTGTTGCCTTTGTGGTGGAGAGGGAAGAATTCATTCTTATCTGTTTCTCTGCTATGATGAATATATTGGCTCCAGGTTCTTTTGTTTCCTCTGAATGGCATTTTTAGGCTGTAGTGATGAGTCAGAAGTAGTAGTCCGGTTACAAATCAGGAGCCTACTTTAGGAATTGCTAGTTTATCATTATCTACCCACCTTCTTGGGTCTCTACATAAAATATATATGATTTGTTTATCCTCTGAAGACACAGACTTCAGAGGATAATTAGGACTGCAGAAAAAACAATTATTACTAACCTGCCTTCCATTGAGGACAGGCATACTGTATGAGTCAAAAAGAGGGCTGTGAAAATATTTACAGACCCCTCACATCCTGGACATAAACTGTTTCAACTCCTACTCTCAAAATGAGGTTATGGTTCGTCAGTGGCCTGCAGAGCTGGCAGCAGAGTTGGACAGTGAGGAGGGCTCAGACAAGGAATCTGCATCCTACACAGAGATGGGGCCAGGGCCATCTGAGAGTTATGTGATGACTCTGGATCCTCCAGAATCTGACATCAGCAATGCAGAGGAACAGGGGAAGCCTGTTCCCAGTGTGCGCTTGCTCAGAGCTGCAAAAAGGCAAGAACAGTTAAGACAAAAGGGGCAACTCAGGACTAAGACTTGGAGAAGATTGGCCTCTCCCATAAGACATAAAGGAGGAGCACAACTTTGCAACCACTTTTTATGTATGGGAATAAATGTCAGATGAATTAATAAAAGGACAGAGCAGGACTTCAGTTCAAACTTTTTACATTTGTATGACAGTTGCCAAGAGAAAGAAGAAAGGCTCAAGCATATCATTCAAATTCAACTGTTTATTTTGCCTATCACACTTCCCTCTACACCATGTAGACCTTTTAGAAAAGGAAGTCTCATGACTCCATGTATTTTAATTTGTAAATTCCATCCTTTGAGAGGTAGGACTGTGTAAAATCCGGACTGCAACTAATGGCCAGCAAAGAAAATGCCAAACATTCTGCTGATGTTTAGAAGTCTTCCAAAGTTTTGGGACTTCTGGTTTTGAGCTTCTTCGGCAACAGACTGAAACCTCGTCCCTCCGAGGCTTTGATCCACGCTCACCGCTGGAGCGCCCTGAGCCAGCTGGTTTTGGGGCTAAGCCACCCTGTAGAGGTGGTGAAGAGGGAAGAGACTGCTTGTAGGATTGAAGAGAGCCGCATCTCTCCTCCCCAACTGGCCATTACTCCCTTTCCTGAAGGCGGTTGCAGCAGCGGTCAGAAATGGCCGCCACAAAGAAGAACTCAACTGGGAAAGAATGCACAGGAGGAAGATAAGAGGAGAAAGTGTTGGTTGACCAGGTCAAACAGCAAAAGCAACAAATAAGGTACCCTGGAATTGAAACTTAACAACATTGTTCCCAAGCTGCGAAGGAGAGAGAGAAGGGAAAGGGTTAGATTTTTTGTCTTCTCTTCCTTATACTAACAGCTAAGAGACTTAAGCAAGAAATTGAAAAAAAAATTCCACTTTGATATTAATAGCATCTAAGCTGAAATAAAAGTCAAAGGGATTAATTAAATTTCTGGACATTGAAAAGTTTTTTAAAGCTGGAAAGGAGAAAAAAAGAATACAAGGGGCAGGATTTGAAAAATGAGGGAGACTACCTGGAATTAGGGAATGGGAACTGTAATTAAAAAATGAAACTCTGATGAAATTCTTCAAAGATTACATTGAATGGGAAACTTGTAAACAAAATTATAAGAAACCCCAGGAAGATAAAGTGGAAAAAAAGAAAATAAGTATAGAGGCCTCCTGGATAATTGGAGATTTTTTGGTGATTTGTTGGTTTTCTTAACTTAGACTGACTAAAAATTAACTGGGGGTTGTTCAAAAGGTTTTTTAAAATGTATACTCTTAAAAGAAACTGAAAATGAAAACTTAAAAAATGGAAAAAAGATGAACAAGAAAGGAGAAGTTCTTTTGGCTTTGTGTTTCAATTTTTAGAAATGGAAGATTTGAACTATGAGAAGCAACAGGAAACACTTGCAGAACAAGAAGACTGGACAAAAAAGAAAGCCCATCTTTAATGATCAAATAATTTTAAATGGTGGGGGGGAAAGAAAAGGGGGGAAAGAGAGTGAATCTTGGTTTAAGAACAAGAAAAAAACAACCAAAAAGAAATGGACAATTTAAAGATAAGCTATAATATTTAGAAAGCAAGTAGAAAGAGGGGATACAGATGAGAGAGTTAGAAGTAGAGAGAATGAGGGGGTAAAGCGGGGGAGAAGAAGGAGGGAAAAGAGCAAGGAAAGAAGTTGTTAAAAGACAGAAACAAGAAGATGGACAATTGAAAATAATCTCTCTCTGGTT
>BHFT01007137.1:0-44543 GCA_004320025.1 Laticauda laticaudata | reverse complement strand
GCTCGTCCGTTGTGTCCTTTTTACTAACGTTTTGCATCTGTTGGGCAGTGTGACAGGGCCTTTACTGTTTTCATATCATGGAAACCTAAATAGTATCCGTGGTTTAGTTACTTAGTATTTTGTGTGATGAAAACATAATTCAATGGAATATTTAATTAAAAAAAAACCTTGATTAGAAACAGGAATCACCAGGGGAGAGAGTAAGAGCTAGTTGACACATTGTTTCTTGTGCAAGGCCTTTACAATTCTCTGGTTGCTTTTCTTGGTTGTTATTTCAAGATGACATTTAAATGTTTTTATCTCAACTATCCTATTTTGCTTTTAATGGTTTGGGAATATGCCCCTTGAATCTCATTCAGTGTTCTTTAGTTTAAGAAAATCACATGTGCAAATAACAAAGAAATCTTCATATTCTAAGTGATTTGGAAGATGTATTAAAAAGAGAACTGCTTTAAAAAGCTGCCACTGCTGCTCTCGCTCCATATTACACAAGTATAATTATAGATTTATTTAGTTTTATCATGATGTTATCAACTAGGAAAACACATCATCCTCAAGATTTGATTTGCATCTAGATTTCTGGGATTCAAACAGTTGCTCAATGTGTTTTCTTGGAAGCTTCCAATTCAAGTTGGGTTCCAAAAATAAACTTTCTTAGCTCACATTGCCATTTACTAGAAAATGACAAAAAGTATTTTTAAAACAAATGGGAATCTGTCATGCAACAGGCAGCATCTTCCACTATAAACTACTATATATATTCTGGAATATCTTATGTTCTTATTTATTTATTTACTATTTATTTATTTATTTTGTGAAGCAATTCTAAGATAACAGGTACAAGTATAAACATAGTTATGAATACATGAAATACACATAAGAAATATATATAAGATACATATAAGAAGAATAAAAAGAAACAATAGGACAGGGACTGTAGGCACATTGATACGCTTATGCACACCCTCTACAGACCTCTTCGGAAAGGGGTGAGGTCAATAGTAGTGTAAGGTTAAAGTTTTTGGGGTTTGGGGAAGAAACCACAGAATCAGGTAGAGTATTCCAGACACTGACCACTCTGTTGCTGAAGTTGTATTTCCTGCAATCAAGTTTGGTGCGATTAATCTTGAGTTTGTATCTATTGTGTGCTCTTTGTATTGTTATGGTTGAAGCTGAAGTATTCATTGACAGGTAGGACATTGCAATACATAATTTTATATGCTATACTTAGATCGTACCAAATTCTTATCATGACCTAAAAGCTCTCAATTTTTTTAAAATAAATTAAAAAGAGGGGAAGGACACATTCCACTTCTTTGTTTGAATCCACTCTAGGAATAATTGTGTAAGAGGGTTCTACGAGGTTTGCTGATAAGGTGGCACCAGAGAATCTAATTTTGTAACTATTTCTTGGCTTCTGTCCCATGTTGTTCAAATTTCTGCAGCTCAGATATGACATCTTTATCCTTTCTTTCCATTCTTGCAAATCATTCTTCCTTCCACCATGTGTTTTCACCATTTCACACAATGTAAAATTAAATAAAGTACAATATTCCAAGATTAAAAAAGCTATCTATTATATATCAGACAAACATCCAGCTTTAATTAAAATAAGAAATAAAGGAGGAAAATGTAAAATTGTTTTTCAAAAGAAAGCACAAGTATCTTGGAGCAGAACTTTAAATTCTTGCAACTGTTGGATGTAATTTACAGGTTGAAATGTCATAGTCTGCGTCAACTCAATGTCATATCGAGTTATCGTCTGCTATTTTTACCACCTCCAGCTGGTTCACTGAAGCAGTTGCAGTTCTAGTTCTAAACATTCCAGATGTCACTAGGTTAGAGAAGGTTGATACGAATTCTCTCTGTTAATTATGGGGAAAATATTTTTAATATTAAAAATCCTTGCGACTAACATTTTTATCAATAAAAGGGAATATTTGTAGCTCGGGGTTGAAATGAGGGGTCCTTGGGGCTGTCTGACCAGTTTGGGTAATAAAACATCTGCAAGAATACAACCAAGCTCAGAGACACCCCCCCAAGGACCACTCATAACATTTTTATTTCTCCTCATTCAAAGCAGTCCTTGAAGTGTTATTGTGACACAGAGCCACAGAGCCATGAAAAAATGCAGGGGTGGGCTTCAAAAATTTTAGCAAAGGGTTCTCTGCCTGGTTGCTGAGTGGGCATGGCCATGGTAGGTGTGGCCTAGTTGGCCTCCTGTACCATGACAGGGGGGAAGCATTTTTGCCCTCCCCAGGGTCTGAAGGCTCTCAAGCCTCCGGGAGGGTGAAAATGGCCTCCCCGGGCTCTGGAGGCTCTCTGGAAGCCAGAAACTGGCCTTCCCAAACTTCCAGGAGGCATATTTTTCACCCTCCCCAAGCTTCCACATTTACTTGCATCCAAAACAGGCTGCGTAGGGACTCCTGAGAGGGAAGGGCAGGGTAGGCAGAGCCAGCCAGGAATGGGATTTGGTGGTTCTCTGAACTACACAGAATCTTAGCTAGGGGCTCTCCCAAACCCCTGCGAACCCCCAGCAGCCCACCCTTGAAAATATGTGAATAATTTCTACAAATACTTGCTCTCTTCTTTCCTTCTATGTTAAGCAAAACTCTTCATTTGCCAAGACAAGAACTTCATAATACAATCAGACACTAATATATTTATTTTCTATTTGACTTCTTATTTACTTAAATGCTAGTATATGGAGGAAATGCATCTTTTGCCATTGTAGGATTTGGGTAATCCATTCCCAGTGATTGATTTATGAAAAAAGATGGTGCAGGGAGAACCATCTGAGGTTGTTTTGACTGTCCAAGTTCAACAGGTAGTTCTTCTCTGGGCTCAGTGATGGACTTCAAGCTTAAGCACCAGATTTCACATATTTTCCAAGAATATACACAGCCATATTTCTGGGCAAGACCCATGTAATGATTCATGCCAATTTATAAAAATTCTTGCCACTCCAAGTAAGGGATCTTGGGGTGGTTAAGAAAAGCATGTACCAAAGTATTAAGGAAGTACACAAGGGTTTTCAGTATTTCTTGTCCACCGTTGGGTGGTCACCCAGAATTATTCAGCCTATTTTATGCTTGGGAGCCATTTTATACACTAGGAGCCTGCAAGCATCTAGCTGACATCTGAGCAATGTATCTGGGCAGACAATAAGAATGAGCCCCGTTGCTCACCCCAAATCTCATCCCAATCCAAAACATAAAACTCTACAAACACCCCTGCCTTTTGCTGGGGGGAAAGAGGTGAGGTGCTTTTCCACTGTCAGCTCCTTTTATTTTCTGACATTGCAGGCTTTTGAAGAATTATGTGGTTACCAAGGAAACCCCGATACAGGTGTACAGGGCTGCCACTTCCCTAAGTATGGAAAATGCCAGCAATCCACAACCAAGCTCATCCAGTTGGCACATCAGTGGCAGCTTGATTTTGTGGCTGGCAGGACAAAAGAACATGATGTAAAGAGGATAGTGTGTGCCCCCCCCCCCCACTGTGTGNGCCCCCCCCCCCCATCTGTGTGCATATGAATGTGCATGTCTGATTCAAACCAGCAGCCTCAACATCTGCTTCGGTCAGGAGCTTCTTGGTTTTAGGGCAGCAGCCTCAAGGTTAAGCACTCCCAGGAATACCTCTGCACAAGGGTATGTTGTCGGTTCACAAAGAACAGCCATCTGTGTTGCCTTTTTTTTTTTTACGACTCCCATATGAGAATTCTATTAAGGATAGCAATTTTGCAATAATNAAGAACAGCCATCTGTGTTGCCTTTTTTTTTTTTACGACTCCCATATGAGAATTCTATTAAGGATAGCAATTTTGCAATAATCAATTTGAAATCACAGTTTGATTAGTTCATGCATCTTTGGTCAAAATCTCATGGGAATTTAAATCACTAAAGATGGCTTGTTAGATATGTATATTCTTAGTTTTTGCCTTTCGCTGTACAGATCGCAGCAACCATCACAGATATGTATAGTCAGTACATTTATATAGGTTTTCATCGCACAAAAGAGAGAAGTGGAAACAGAAACAGTTCAGAGATCTTGGATTACAAAGAAGTACCTACCAAATAAGAAGTGGGGAAGAATCTGGCTTGTAAGTCAGAAAGGCTTCCTTACTTAAGCCAATCTAACAACTGAACCCAGATCTGATGACTTTCAGAAGTAGGATTGTAACTTTCACATTTCCAGCTACCATGGGAGTGCCCAACACCAACTCCAGTAAAATAGCTAGAATCCCCCTTTAGAGTCCCTCCAGCCTATTGTTTTGCACTAAACACTCATAGAAAAATCACCACCTCTTAACTTCAACTTTTCACCAGCACTTAATTATATAGACTGATAAAAGCATAGTGCATAAGAGTGCTTCAGGATTATTATAAGCATGTTTAGATAATATAAGCCTGCTACATTCTCAGTCATTCAAGGTATATATTGTATTATTAAATGGGTATGCTTTGAATGATCTTAAATGTGTGATAAGTCAAATGTGTGATATTATCTAGGCAGCTGAAATGCCATGCCTGAGTTCCTTGTCCATTATTAATTCTCACATTCATCCTAAATGTTAGGTGCATAGAGTGACCATAAGCAGAATAACTTTGCACCAAGGAGCTCAGGTCAGAAGAAAAATGAAGGGACTGTTCCTTTGTTCACAGATGAGTCAACTTTCTTAATACAAATGTTAAAGGTAGCAGGATCATGTGAAGAGCCAGTATAGGTCAAAAGATGTGTTCATTTCTTAAGAATAATTTAATATTTCTTTCTGAACTCTAATATAGTAATTATGTATGCAGGTTTTTTTTAATACTCACTTTTCTCATTTTGTTGTTGAGGTGCAGTTAGGTCCATGACAGGAAGAATGGGGGAGGGGGGGAACCATGCCAAAAATCCCCCACTAAATGGAGTATCAGAATCCCTGACTGTATTTCTTATGTATGGTTTCTACTCTGAGAGAATTCTAAGAGTTTCAAGGGCACTTCCTCACGTGACTATTTTGTACTAGAAATTTATAGCTGGCACCCTCAGTACATTACTGTATTAGGTTTATTAAGATGCTCATCTTCCATGTGGGCTGACCAAATTCTGCTGAGATAATTGGAAGACTAGAGTAAGTCTCTGTTCCTCTAAGTTTCCCTATCAACATCTATGGATGCCTTTTATTCAAAATTGCAAGGTGTGTTCCCCCACAACTCAATCTTGCCTTGGATCTTTATTGGCAAGGGGAGAGAGAGGGGGGGGGGCAGGCAAAGTTTGTGTGTGTGTGTGAGAGAGAGGGGGGGGGAGAGAGAGAGAGAGAACCCCAAGTGTTTCATTTTAAGGTGGGGAAGTTTATTTCAATCCCTTATAACACAAGAATATTTTCCAGGAGGAGGAGAGGAAACCAATGAATTTTTAAAAAGGAAATATTTCTAAAAAGAGAAAGCTTGCTGCCAGTGATGCTACCTGGAAAAGTAATTAGGAATGATTATTTACAACCTTGCTATTGTTTTAAGGTTGTTTTGCATCTGTTCAATGTACACTCAGAGAACAGCCACAGAGGGGAACATCTGTTTTCATCTGCAGTCAAATGCAACATTCCTCAGCTGGAGATCTCCCTACTATTTCTGTGGACTTTAATTATGTCCGCCTCTGTCCCCAGAGTCCTCTGCCCTCATGCAGACAAATGGAAGCTCGGGCTTGGCTGGGAGCAGTTGACATAGCCTGATGCTGTTCCACTTTCCTTTTCTTCTGCCTTTAATCCTCTGTTCACCAGAGTAAGGTACAAGTGACGTGAAGATGTGTCAGCTCTACTTTCTGGAGACAGGCAGAGAAAAGGAAAACACACCACAAAGGGGTGGGAGAAAAGCACTGTAATCAAGGCCTTATCTCGGCTGAAAAGATAAAGCATACAAGCCAGGGAAAGAAGGGTCCTTGTGAATGAAGAGGCAGCCTGCGTGGCCTTGTCAATTCCACTCACCAATAAAATATCAATAAGAATCTGTCAGAGAAATTTGGCCAGTACTGGAAGGAAGCTTTACAGTGGTCTCTCTGACACTTTTCAGTTTGTATACCGGGATCAGTGCTATCCTTAAAGTGAGTCATTAGGTAGGGGAAAGGGGAAAGAGAAGGGCTGGGGATAGTTGAATAACTGAATGGGGAAAATGTCCTTCACTGAAACCTCAAGAGCTCAAGCAATGATTGTCTTTAAATTCCTCATGCAGCTCAGGTGATCCTTTCTCTGATAATTAGATTAATAATTGTTTCTGAAGAATGACTTTCTACAATGAGAATTATTTTATTTGCTATATTAAGAATGTGCTGTTTACTAATAGCTTGATTTTGTTTGTCTCTTGTGAAACCTTTCTGTCTCCCCATGAAGAGCTGAAACCTCTAGAAACAAATTATTGTATTCACCCTCCGCTCCCTGTTTTTGCCTTTCTAACTGCCAGTAAGCACCAGCCCTTTAGGATAGACCAAACTAGGGAACCAAAGTCATGCAAGCTAATGCTACTTGCATTATCTTGGAACATCAGAATTTTAAAATTACAGAAAGCCAGAATAAAGTTCTCCTTTGTAGACAGTTATGTCTCGAAACATTGCAAGAGGAGAACTTTGCAAGAAGAAATGACTGCATAAGGCAATGTGTTGGTCATTTAGTAATAAAGTTATTAAAGGAGATATGGTCTTTTTATTTGTGGGGAGTGGGAGTGCGGACTAATTAGAGGGGAGGAAGGGAAGGCTTTTCAGAGATGCCCTGATCCTGTACCTTAGCCTTAAAATAATTTAATCCCAGAAAATGGATAAAAAAACACATTGTTGAAATTCATTCATTTTGCCTCATAATTTCAGCAGTATAATCTCAATGTGCAAGAAGAGGAAGGGGGGAAGCAAGATTATGATGCTTGTTCTTGAAATACACATTTGCGGGGATGTGATTTCTAGATTTTCTTCCCTTCCTTCTAAAATAAGAAACATAATTAAGAGGATTTTTAAAAATTATTCTGGCATACATTCCTCTTCTAGGATACATTATTATTACTATTATTATTATTATTATTATTATTATTATTATTATTATTATTATTATTATTATTATTTCACAAAAAACTACAGGGTACACAGCAAATGAGATAACTATGCTGGGGTTTCGTATCACAATCAGTAGTCAGGCACTTCCCAAGCGTTTTGGACTTGTGTGATGTATCAGTGGATTAATGCAAGCAGATCCCAGTAAGGTGGCCTTCTGTAGTTGACCAATGGTGATTTTGTCAGTGCCATTTGTTGTTGAAACAACTTGAAAAATCACCAGATAGCAGACTTGAGAATCAAAACTGGCAGAGACTCGGCATAAACCAGTACAGGTGGTTTCAGTGGTACTCGGCACATTGGGTGCTGTGCCTAAAGACCTAGGCAAGCACTTAAAAATTATTATTAATAATATAACCTAGGTCTTTAAAGCTATTATTAATAATAATATTATTATTATTAACAGTTTTTAAAGACCTAGGCAAGCACTTAAAGCTTATTATTATTATTATATTATTTTATTGATTAATTATTATATTTATATTATATTTATTTGTATATTTTTAGAAGACCTAGGCAAGCACTTAAAAACTATTATTAATAATAAAACTATTATAAATAATAAATAATAAAACTATTATTATTAATAATAGTTTTTAAGTGCTTGCCTAGGTCTTTAGGACCTACAGACCTAGGCAAGAACTTAAAAATTGTTATTATTATTATTATTTTATTTGGCTTGAACAATCTCGCTCTATCTTCTTTTCATTCCTGCACTGAGTAGCCCTTTTTTTCTTAATAACTAGTACTTTGGGATCAATGGTGGGGTTCAATTTTTTTTACTACTGGTTCTGTGGGAGTGACTTGGTGGACGTGGCAGGGGAAGGATACTGTAAAATCTCCAGTCAGAGGTGGGATTTGCTGGTTCTCCAAACTACTCAAGATTTCCACTATCGGTTCTCCTAAACTGGTCAGAACCTGCTGAATACCACCTCTGCTTAGGATGAGTCCATCCCCAGTTCTTAACCAATAACTGGGTGATGTGGGCATTGCTTTTCTTTTTTTGTACAAAATTTGATGCAGAAACACTCTTTTTTGTTTGTTTGTTTGTTATTCTGCCCATTAACACGTTCAGCCCAAACACAGATGACACTCAAGTTTACTATTACAGAAAATAATGTTATTAAGAGTATACTGAACAGTAAATAAAAGACCCTCCATGTTACATTTGTCGATAAGGATGTAGGAGACAGACTCATCAGAATCTCATCTACATAATGGTCTAATTTTTTCATTGGATATTTTCAAATGCATTTTTGCTGTATGTTTCCTATATGACATTTTTACATATACCTAGAGTGGGTTAACACATTATATGGGAATTCCTCTGTAGTTCGTTCCAAAATTTCAATTCATGCAAAATGTAGCTGCAAGGTTTCACACTGATGCAACCTGATAGCATAACATTTCATTTGTCACTATTATCCCCATCTCTATAACTCTTCAAACAAATACCTAGTGGAGAATATATTATTTTATTTGAAATTTTAGTAGTTTTTTCATTCTCTCTCTCCCCTCATTGCTCTTTATATATATCCTGTTACGTTTCTTCTATTTGTTAATTTTCTCACAATTTAAGTTCTAAAGACTGAGCACAATCAAATCCATTTCTAAATCCGTTCTTTAATATGCACTAAGGAAAAAAAAAATCTTTTGGCCCCCATTGCACAACTGCTCCTTTTTAAAAAAAGAATATTCCAATTATGCTGGGTAAATATGTCAATATTATTTACAAAGTATTTAGTACAAACTTTAAAACACATGAACCATTGGATAAAATGAGAATGATGAAGAAAATAACAAAGAGTGCCAAAGTAACGGTGTAACCCCTGAGATAGCCAGAATTATAGTTCCCAGAATTCTGAACTGGGAATTATCTGAGGGTGTCAGATTGGAAAAGTTTTATTTAAAAAACAGAAACAAAATGTGTGTGTGGGGAGAGATTATTATTCCAGCAAACTTTTCATGAAGAAGTAGGGAACTATATTTTAGGTTTCACTAAGTTTCTGGTGTTTAGAACGTAAAACATAGAATAATAGGTTTGGAAGGGACCTTGGAGGTCATCTAGTCCAAACTCTTGCTCAAGCAGGAAACCTTTTACTATTCTGGATAAATGGTTGTCCAACTTCTTTTTTCAAACCTCCAGTGATAGAGCAGCTATAATTTAAGCTGTTCTACTGATTGTTTTCACTTACTGTATATTTATGGTGCTACCACACAAACACTGTTTATTCATTCCAACAAATTATAAGAAGATTATCACTGTTAACATGAAATAAGTGGTGATAAAAATGAACATTTTAGTAAGAGTTGACATCACAAATATATAATCATATACTATAGAATATTAGTCCTCACAGGAAGCATGCTGGTATTTCATCGGTACACTTTTTCATGAAACTAACTGGTCATCATGTTTCTGTGGGGCTACCTCTGACACTACCATCACTATTGAAATCTATGTATCAGGCCAAGGATTATTATAAACCCCTTCCAGAATTTTCCCCTATATCACATTAACAGAACAGAGAGTGCAAAAACGCACATGTCCTTGTTGGGGAAAAAAAAATGTTTTCACATAAATCATAGTTGAACTTTCTGTAGAAATGTCACCAGGGAAACAGTGATAAGGGAAATAAGTAAACATGAACTCATCAAGAGCCCTTTAAAAGCTTCGTTAGCTGTGCACACAAAATCAATACAAATACCTTTCATGTGGCTTTAACATTCACCACAAGATGGCTCCCTGTGCACTACTTTTAACAGCTGGTTTACTCTCTCTCCAGGTGACCAAACCCATTATTTCCATGAAAGGGAAATCAAAACTATATACATATGGCTGTCTCAAAAAACAAGCCTGGGAAATAACGGAGTTTTATATTTTAAAATTTAAGGCATCAGTCATTGTGCCATTTTCTCTTTAAATAGAAGTATAGCATGACAGCCAGATAACATCACTTCAGCATCCCTGGGCAGGAAACATCATCCAAGGTTTCGGTGCATTGATAATTTCATGCTTTGATTATTACATATGTTCAATGTGCCTTCTCAACAGCTGCATATTTTAAAAGAGAGAAATCTATGAAATGGGAGCAGAATAAACAGGTGAAAAACAAGGTATTATTTTTTCATGTCAAGTTTTCGAAGAAATTTTTACATACAAATTTGAGATGGCTGCTATTTATTTCTCATTGGCAAGAAGAATGGCACTGCCCTGATATAATATGCAGGGATAATTCAAGCCTATAGCCCTTGATTTTTTTTTTAATTTCTTAACAAAAATAGGGATGGTCTTAGTTGAAAAACTTTTAAAAATGTTTAAAAGCAGATATTCTTAAATTCCTCGATTGATTTATATAGATTATTTTACCTAATGCACAGATTTTCAGAATTAGATCTAAATGAGAATACAGTCAATATAAATAAAGAGACGAAACCAAGCGTAGTAGTCCTCAACTTAGAACATTTCATTAAGTGACCATTCAAAGTTACAATGGCACTGAAAAAAGGTGATCATTTTTCACCCTTAAGGCCCGGTCCCACTGGCCGACGGACGCAAAACGTATGCATAAAGGACACAGTGGATGAGCAAAATTTTATAATACAAGGAGGTGGATCCACATCCGTATTGTCATCTCGTGTTTATCCAAAAAGTTAGCGAAATTTTGCAAAAACAGAAAACAGAAAAGATGGATTACACAGAGAGAGGCATGAACGGAACCGTTTGGGTAGCACTGTAGACTGAGGCGGATGATTTAGACCATCAGCATGTGTGATACAGGAAGTCTAGCGGACTGTAATAATGAGGGCGGAATGATAAGCAGAGTGAATCAGCACTTCTCCGACAACGGGGCGTTTCAAGTGGGTAGTTAGAAATTTCAAAAAGCAGATGCATAGCTAGAATTTGGGGCGGAGGCTATAGCGGATCATAGCGGTCTGGCAATCATGGATGCCTACTAGGAACAAAAGGGGATGCCACGCGGGATGTCTATCGATGCAAAGCGTTCAGGCTTGTGATGGCGGGGAGTTATGAAATTGCAAGCAGCTAGCGGATATAAAAGGATTGCAGGCACGCACGCAGTCAGCATACAGGGGAAGACGTGCTGGCCACATACATCTAGGCAGGAACATCATTGGTTCAGATGTCAGTCAAGCAAGAAGCAGGAATATGCTCGTGTGCTTCTCACTAACGTATCATTAGTTGTGGATATGTTTGACGCCATTGGTAAAGAAGGCCAGATACCAGCGATCCCAGCCCCTGGTCTGACCCTACAGTTGACGCTGAGACTATGTGCGTTCTGCGCTGTGCTCTGTACTCTGCTGTTGGGGGAACCCACAGCTCTCAAGGTCACTCAACTGTAGCCCATGCCTCGCTTGAAGGCCCTGCTGCTTCAAAGCCCTGAAGAACCTGCTGCTTCAAGGCACGTTTGAAGGACCTGCTTAGCTTCACACCCTTGAACAAGGCCCTTGCTGCTCAAGGCCCTGATAAGGACCCTGCTGTAAGCCACCTGCCAAGAGGGAGGAGAAGGACAAGGGAAGGTGAAGAGGGAGAGGGAAACAATATACCATTTCCGAGGAGCATGAGGATGAGGTGCTGGAAGGAGGGAGAACAGAGTACTTGTTGGAGAAAGGGCCACAGACTGTTATGCAGGGACTCCAACCATATGAGAAGGCGCAGGCAGCTTGGAGAAAGAGCATAGGCAGAGATGGCCTTGGTGGTAAGAGCTATCTGCAGAAGTACATGTATTTCACCGTGTGATGCTGCTTGCGATGTTCTGCCTATAAGACATTTATGAATGCATCCAAAACCTGGTGTATGGCAAGTACACCTCAAGAAAATCCGGGACAGAGCCACACTGTCAAATGCGCTTCACCTGTGAGACTGGGATAGGTGTAACCGAGTGGCGAGATTGGACCAATAGATTGCATGTTTTCTCTGTGTAGGAGATAGAACGAATATAAGCGACACTTTCCCATGGGTGTGATGAGCATGGTGATCCCACTTCACTGATAGACCACTTCATTTTACTGCATCGCTTCGCCGCAACATGAGCATACTACTCAACGCTTACAGGCAGTGCTCCTTTATCAGCAAAGAGCCAGGATAATATATCCAAGATAGAACGATAAACATGTGTTATACAACATTGTTCGCACGGACCACAGGGTGGTTTATAGTGCGTCCCGCTAGCCAGACATAGGATCACTGTGCACAACAGGTTTCATCGCGCACAAACCAATTCCTTTGGGAGTGCAACGTACGCAGATTTCCGCCTAGTTTGCCCTAATCGTTAGGGCATCTTGGAGTACCCACTTGGAGGTGATCTGGCCCATTTGCACTGATTGTATCTATGTTCTTAAATGGAGGAGAGAGAGGTGAGAGGCAAACCAACACAGAAAGGATCCAACTCCACCACCTCATACCTCTCTAGAACATCCAAGAAGGACTCGCCGAGACAAGACGTCACGCTCAGGAATGATGAGGAGAGTGCCAGTGACCCACAGTTGTGCTGTTGGAATCAGGGTACCAACAGATGAAGATCACATAGCACTAAATGCTATACTTCCTCACTCTCTCGGTTCAGTCTAGCGGTCCTTAACAGTGGGTTACCATCACATTCGGACGCGGAAGCTCCTTCATCACCGATGTGAGCCAGACCTGAGGGACCTGCCAAGGCCAGTAGGTGATGAATGCAGAAGATCACAGCACTTCTGCAGAGCGAAACTTCTCAAGGCCTGCATAAGATGCTTCGCCATTAATCACCACTTACACTAATGACGAGTCACATGTTCCTGACTCACCATCCACATGTGCGATGTCATATATCGATTGCCCAGCTATTATTCCACGCAGAGAGCTTTCTCAATCTAGCTCCCTCGACCTCGTATACCCATGGTATATCGTACTACCACAGAGTCTGATCCCAATCTCAGCAGAAGGCAGAACTTTCCTTCCTTAGCCTCTCAAGGCTCCCTGATGTACTATTCACGCAGATGCCACAGACACCAGTCTTCACCCAGCTTGCTAATGACCAGACAGCCCAACTACACTCCCTTTTCTTTTCCTCCACCCCATAGCAGCCCGATCCATACGGTCAATTTTAGTTGCTAACATAAGTATGTGGGTTACCTGACATTCCAATTCATATAGATTCTCATATTAGATTGATAGGGCCTTCTCAAACTCTCACTTATTTTCCCAGGATAGAGTCATGTCACTCCAGATATGAGAGGAGCATTCTCTGAGGATAGCTACATATTGCGTCCGCTAGATTTCTTGTGTGGATTTCTTAATAAACAACACCCCTTTCACTGGCGAGGCGCCTTTCTGAAGAGCCAACCCTCGTGCCGCACCTTCCAGATCCGTAGTCAAAACCAACTCACACAGGCCACTCTGTTTGCCCACATGTCTTGCCGTCGCATTTAATCAGGCTTGTGCAAGAAACCCGTATGAACAGACTCAGAAGATAGAGAAGCGCGAAAATGTTATCAGAGGGACTTGAAGGATTGTTTAGCTTACCTTGTTACACTCAATTTTTAACTACTTTTCGCTCTGATATGAGGAATTTTTTAACGTGTTGTGTTGAATTGATATGAGGACTATATCTTTTATATACTGTTATAAAAAGGTTTACCGAAGACAGATGGTGTATAGAGTAGGGAAAGGTTCTTGCTTAAGACACTTGGTTCATTTTTTTTTACTAATAAAGTGTGTGGTGAAAAACCTTTGAAAAATGGTTAAGCCTTTTGTATGCTTGTGGAATAGATAAGGATAGTTGTTGGGACAGGTTAAACCATTCAGTGCAACCATAGTGGGACTGTATTGGTCGCATCCATCCCAGCTGCCACAGCATATGGCCCTTTATTATCAATAACAATTTATTTCATTGATCAACACATTTAAAAAATAACAAAGCTCTTTATTAATTGCCCGATTTCATTTTGTAGGACCACTCAACATAACATGGCACAATCTTCATCATTGTTATGCGAAGCCTCAAGGAAGATCCATTTAATCTCTATCATCCTGTCTTGCCACTCCTTGCCAGCTGGGGAGTTTGCACCAGTGTCTCAGTAGGTTGCCAACTGGTTCTTCCCTTCACGTTGAACCTCTGTTTGGGGCCTTGTTACAATCCACAGTGTCAAGGTTTACATCCTTGCCTCGCATTCCCCAGGCTCCCAGTCCCCAATTCCCTTTTGTTGACGTCGACAAGTTCTGTTCTGCAACACTGAGGTTAATGGGAGCACATTTGAGATTGTTGCAGGATGCAGCAAGCTTCCACGATGCTCCTCACAGTCTTCTTGAGGGTTCATGCTACATGGTGATGAGAAGTATCTGGAACCTTTGGCTAGGATGCCAAAGGTGTTCTCACACCACCCGTTCTTGCCCTGGAAGCTGTAGTTGAAGATCCTCTCTTCAGCAGGGGAGGTATGCTTGGAAACTGTAAGGCGGTTCATGAGGTAGGTTCTGAGGAAGAAGGCGTCATCACCAACGATAAGTAGGCACTCTGGTGTCATTGTTGTAGGGGGTCCTGGATCTGGAAACCATTTTAAGGTTGTGTTTCCACCCATCCTTTGAGAGTCACTAGCATTTGCTATACGCTATCTGAAGCTGACCCGTGCCGTGAAGCTTCGATGCACATTGAACTGTGTCAGCATCAACCATGGCAAAGAGGATGATACTGAAGAAGCGCCTTGTAGCGTAATACAGAGGACCCTGAGTTGGCTGGAGCTTTGAGGCCACATTCTTTACCCATCCTATGATCCAATGGTGTGGGGAAAGTTCCACCTCTGA
The DNA here is from genome assembly GCA_004320025.1 of Laticauda laticaudata. NCBI lineage: Eukaryota > Metazoa > Chordata > Lepidosauria > Squamata > Elapidae > Laticauda > Laticauda laticaudata. The sequence continues at coordinate 29,674 of BHFT01007137.1, read as the reverse complement.
TACCAACCTCATCTGCAAGTTTTCTCCAGCCTTGTTCAGTGGAGGGGCACTTGAGTGAGCTCCTCCACGTTTATTCTTCAATGATGGCTTGTATCCAATTCTCTGACCTTTGCTGATACTGGTTGTGTGGCACCCCTCCCACACATACTGCCAGGTTTCTGACTGTGGTTCCAAGGCCAAGTGCCGCAGAGTCAGTGCACCTTTTCAGTCCAGGGTCCAGGGTGGCATGAAGTTTGAAGCTAGGCTTGGTTCAACCTGGGTCTCAGACGCCTCTACAATTGTTCAAACATGGCTGGTGGCGTCCCATGAAGTTGGGATATGCACGAGTGTCTCATTCCTCAGCTCCACCAATTCAATTTGGTGCATACAGTCCAATTCGCATTCTTTCTCACCGATCCATTGGCCTTGGACCCACACAGCTCTTGGATTGTCTCCTGTCTTCTCCTTGTGTATAAAAAGGGCTAAACAGTCTGAACAGTTTTGGTTTGCTGTTGATGAATTGAGCGCAGCTAATCATACGGACTGTTTCATCATCCCATGGTGGAGAACAATTTGATGATGTTGAAGACCAAGACCAAGAGTGAAGAGTCTGTACACCACGGCTGCTGGACTCATACTGAGGTATCCAGATTGATTTTCTCTCCTTTTTTATTAGAAATATTGGTTGTCCGTTGGTGTCCTTCTTACATTACTCTAGGACATAACTCCAGACATCTAAATAACAAGCTACATCCCAGATACAAATGTTTTTGTTTCATTTTTTAATTCCTTTATATACGAGATGCATACGCATACATCCTTTCTATTTCTGTGCTGCGTGACGTTTTCCATGTACCTTTTTGTTTTCCTCCCTCTTTCCGTTTTATAGCTGCAGTTAGATGTTTGTGAGGGAATGGCCAGAGGATGAAGAAGAGGATACAGGCGACGTTAACGAATGATAACAGACATAGAAGTTTTGTTGCCCGGAATATGTTCGAGATGTACATCATACGCGGCGGGATAAGTTCCATTACCGTTTCACGATTCAAAATATTGACGTTCTAGTTGTTTTTGTTTAAGCCTTCAAAACTTCTTGCATGGATGAAATCTCCACTGGAGACGGCTATGCTCAATGGATAGAGCATTAAGAAACATGTATGCAGTGAGTACACAAACGGCATGCATAGCGTTTCTCCAATGGATGGGAAAGCTTTTTTTTAATAATTTTAAGGCCTGTCCCACTGCACTAACAGGTATGCTGAAGAGGAATGTAAATGTTTAAAAAAGCATTGCCATCCTTGTGAAAACGCTTATGGCATCCGTTGTGTACTCATTGCATACGTGTTTTCATATGCTCTAATCCGTCGAGCATCCGTCCACTGGCGATTTCATCCGCTCAAAAAAGTTTTTAAGGGCTGCACAAAACTTTGTGAACAGATGAACTTTTCTGCTTGTACGATGTAAATCTGGTGACATACGAGCAACAATGTTCTATTGTCTGTTTATCATCCGTTAAACGTCTGCTTGTATCCTCTCTGCATCCTCTGGGCATCCTCGCAACTCACATCTGCTGCAGCTGAAAATGGAAAGAGGGAGGGAAGAAAAGGTACATGGAACATCTACACAGCGTTAGTAGCACGGAAATAGAAAGGATGCACAGTGAATGGTTTGCATCTGATATACATCCACTAGGCTTCCTGTGAACATCCATTTAACATCCCCGCTCCATACTACCCACGTCTGTTTTTTTCCATTGTTTTCCGTTCTGTTTATGCAAATTTTTGCCACTTTTTGGAGCAGATGACAATGGATGGAGCCACCCCCAAAATTTGCTCATCCGCTGTGTCCTTAATGCATACGTTTTGCATCCCTCGGCCAGTGGGACCTAGCCTTTACATCCTCTTTGTATCTGTAAGTGCAGTGGGACTGGGCCTTTACAACCATTGTAACATGTCTATGTTCACATGATCAAAATTCAGACGCTTGGCAACTGATTCATAATTGCGATGGTTGCAATGCCCCCAGGTCGTGTGTTCACCTTTTGCAAACTTTTGACAAACAATGGGGATGGGGAAGCCAGATTCACTTAACAACCATGTTATTAACTTAACAATTGGAGTGACTCATTTAATAACTGTGCCAAGAAAGGTCGTAAAATGGGGGCAAAATTCACTTAACAAATATCTCATTTAGCAATACAATTTTTGGGCTCTATTGTGATCTGTAAGTTGAGGGCTACCTGTAATCTACAATGTTATTGGGAATATTTGCATCGAAAGCAGATTCTTAAGAAGAAAGACATTTTAACTGCAGCTATTCTACTAAATAGCAATCCTGAAAGCGGGATAGCTATTTAGTAGAATTAATTAAGCAGAATTTAATCCTGATTTAAATTTCATTTTAATCTCAATCAGAAGCATGACATGAGCACCATATTTAATTGGTACCAGTCCTATTTAATAATTTCTCCTAAATCAGCCTGGACCAGTATGAAGACCTTTGAGATGTTTTGTGTGACACTTTATCAATATCCTTTAATTTATTAAAGGATAGCCTATCCAAATTAACTTCTAACCCTCTTACGGCATGAAATTTAGTTCCTGCGGTTAAGATAAATCTTTGACTATATACTTTGTTTACAAACACATTAATTACATGGGGTTAATTAACCCCATAACTAGTCTTATATTAACAACTTGAAAGTTTTAATTTTTCCCAATAGTCTATGTTAATATTTATTTAATAAACTTTGTCATAATTGTTGGGAATGGATTGTGTTTGGAATACCTATTTGTTTGGAGAAAAAGGGCCTTCTATTAATTATTATTAAATTAATACAATTAAAGCATGTGTTATGAATATTGCTGATTAATTATAAAAATAGTATTATTATTAATATGAATTAATCACTAATATTAATTAGCACAATAATTTCTATATTAATTGTTCTGTTTTAATTACAGAAATAATATTATATTGAAATATCATTTCCAATAATACATTTTAAAGACTGAACCATACACAGCAATTATACAGCAATACTCTTCCCTCCAAAATTATACTAGTCTCAGGCTTGAAAGACCAACACTACACATTAAATTCCAATTAAACTGATTTATTGTTCCTGCCTATGCATTGGAATCTAGTCAACTAACTGTTAGTACTATTTTGGTTTCATGGAATTAAATGGAATTCAAGAGGGGTTGGACTTAGTCCACTTGTGACTATATAGTAACTCTAGGCTGATTCCTCTTTTGACTCACCCCAGGCTCTGCCTCTTATTTTCTAAGGATGTTTATAAATTCTTTCTTTTATGTACTCTTATACATAAAAGTGAGAGGAGAAAGAAAGAAAGAAAAACTGTAAATGGGTGTTTGAGCTGGAGGCATCAGAGGGAGTCTGTTTGTGCCCAGGTGTTTGCCTGCCTTGTGGTGTGGAGATCTTTCTATTAGAGAGTGCAGGCTTCCAAATGATTGACAGTCTGGTGGAATCATCTCTTCTAAATCTCTATTCATGCTTTCAGGTCTTTTTTCAATCTCTATGCTTCTCTGATGATTCTGTGGCTGGGGTTTTCTATAGTGGCTAGGGTTTGGTGCCATTGAAGTTGATGTTGTGACTTGCTGTGGCTTTCAACACCACAAGCCAGGCAAACACCTGGGCAAAACAGACTCCCTCTGAATGCTCCAGCTCAAACACCCCCACAGGCACGATGAACCTAGCTTCCTAATAGATAACAGCCGTCCTTTCCACGAAGCCAAGCTGCACTGAAAGCCTCCAATACAGGACAGGAGGTTGCCAGCCAATCAAAGCACAAAACAGACAGAAGAAACAGAAACACCAATCAAACAAACTCCAAGTCCAATAAAACAGACCAAGACTCCAACCAATCAGGGATAGGCTAGCTCAAATTTAAAAACCAACGGCTGTGAGACCCTGACCACATACAAACTCCATACAGAAGCCTGGATGATGGCAGATGAAGATTCTGCTGAACGTTGCCTACAACTTTAAAAAGCACTACATGACGTGGGATAAATACGCCGAAAGGAAGATCATATATATATATATATATATATACATACATACATACATACATACATACATACATACATACATATACATATATATATATAAAATCTTGGAGCACATAAAGGTATATTTTTATCATTGCATGAATTTGATTCATTGTATAATTAAAAATGTGATGACAAGTTCTAAAGTTTCCAAAATCTAGTAAATACTATCTCAGCTGAAGAGACCAAAATTGAATAAAGCAGTTAGGATTGCGGTCAACAAATTCATACAAAAGGGAAGTTGGAATTTATCCAATATTAGCTATAAATTCTGAGACCATCAGCAGTCGATCTGAATGAAGAAAAATGGTCCAGGTGGAAATCGTGACATCTATTTTCTTCTGCAACAAAGAATTGAACATCAATGGCATCATCAAGTTTCTATAAAATTGGGCTATAATCCTAGTTCATATAATTCATTTTACCTGATTAGGTTGGGCTGCAGAATCTTTGATGCTGACTTTCCCACGAAAAGCCATTCAAGCCCATCCTCCATGAGGAACTTCCTGGAGATTAGTGGCTCTCCTGTGCAAAGAAAATGAGACTAGTTTTAACCATTTCTCAGGAGGAATATTGACTGGATATTTCATCTCATGCTAAAGCATAAAGTGGCTTCTTTGGTTTAACTTGGTAAGATATGTGAACACAATTCCGGATCAACTGGTATGCTGACTGGGGAATTCTGGGAGTTGAAGTCCATACTTCTTAAAATAACTAAGATTGAGAAACCTGTTCTAGAGTATTCCCAATAACTATGCTTCATCTTAGATATTCACTCCTCAAAAAGCAATGAAATTTCTCTTTCCAGTATGGAGGCAAACAATTAGTGCTGAGGTTCTATCTCTTCAAGAACTTTTTCCTGCAATTTGTGGGATATTATGTACATTACTTTTCTGGAGCTTGTAATAGTTGACTGGAAGAAGTCTCGTCTGGCCTTGAATTTTCTGAAGAGGCAGGGGACCACATTGTTCTTGAAATAGCTTTAAAGTACCTCTTAACACTTTCTTAGTCTTGTAAACTGTCTTGCCCAGTTCTGCATCATCTTTAACCTTGTTCAGCATTCTCTCCTGCTTTTCAACAAAATTATTAATGAAAATGTTGAAAAGAATTCAAGAATGAAAATCTACTTAATACTCCAATCCAGTTTGATAAAAACCCTTTAAACCAGAGGTACCAAACTCAAGGCCCATGGGCCTAATCTGGCTCATGGGGTGCTCTGGAAACAGCGAAGGATCGGCCCGTGGTGCCTCTGCCAGCAAAAATAGAGCTCTGTTTTCACTAGCAGAGGGTTGCAGGAGGCTGTTGCAGCCAAAAATGGTGCTTGGGAACTGGTTTTCGCTGGCAGAGAGCTCGTGCCATACCATAGGCACCCCTGACATGAGTGATGTTGACTTGGCCATGCCCACCCCATCCCCCGAGGTCAAACACAACCCTGATGAGGCCTTCAATGAAGTCCCTGCTTCAAACTATTATTCTCCATTGAGTACAATTTTCACACTTGCTGAGGATCCATAACAGGTACATCTTGGGATTAGAGCTTCTTCATGGTTTGTTCATGTTTCTGTCTATTCTCTGAATTGGGTCAGTTTTCCAATTCCTCTGTGGGCTGGCTAGCTGGGGAGATGACTTAATAATCAGGAGGCATCTTCATCTTCTTCATCTTCTCAAAAAATTGTAACTCACTTCTGCAAGTAACCACACTGATATAAATACGAACAGAAAAAATAGCATTGATTTTAAAAAATAATGTATATTGGATCCTTTCACAGATCAATACAACTGTTCCTCCTTCTTAGGCCCGGTCCCACTGCACTTACGGATGCAAAGAGGATGTAAAACGTTTAAAAAAGCTTGCCATCCGTTGGAAAACGGCTGTGCACCATTGTGTCTCATTGCATACATGTTTTCAATTGCTTTATCCATCGAGCATCCATCCACTGCAATTTTCATCTGCGCAAGAAGTTTTGAGCTGACAACACAAAATTCTTTGGACGTGAACGGATGAACTTTCTTCCTGCGTATGATGTACATCCATGACATTATGAGCAAACAAACATTCTATGTCATTATCATCTGTTAAACGTCGCGCATTATCCTCTTGCATCCTCTGGGCATCCTCTCGCAACTCACATCCGCTGCAGCTGAAACGGAAGAGGAAGGAAAGAAAAGGTACATGGAACGTCTATACATCGTTAGTAGCATGGAAATAGAAGGATGCGCAGTGAATGGTTTGTATCCGTATACATCCATGCGGCATCCCCTTTCTTTCCTTTACACGTATGTGATGCATCCGCTTCATCTGCTATGCGTGTCCGTTCAAAATTATCCCATAACCCTTCGGAGGTGTCATCTCCTTCCATTCCCCTTTCATCTGCTAGGCTTCCAATAAACACTCATTTCATCCCCCCTACATACTACCCACGTCCGTTCTTTTCCATTCTGTTTATGCAAATTTTTGCCACTTTTGAGAGAGCGTGATGACAATGGATGGAGCCGCACCTTCACCCCTGAAATTTTGCTCGTCCGCTGTGTCCTTTATGCATACGTTTTGCGTCTGTCGGCCAGTGGGACCGGGCCTTATAAGATAGAATGTGTGGGGCCCTGAGTAAGATGCCTGTCAGGAGACTATAAATGCTCCATTTCCCCTATTGCTTCTCACTTATTTATCTTCTTGTCACTAGACAATAATAGATATCTATTTATCTGTCTTGCTTGCTTGAGAAAACATACGAATGCTGTATCAATTGAAAGTTAGCTCCGGATCACTCTTATTCCAGACTACAGGCTGGAAAATCAAAATTCCTCTTTTCATTTTCTTCGAAATACTTTGCTAAGTTCACAAGTAAGCATCCAGTGTTTTACTTCTGAATCACTGAACAGTCTTCACCACGCTAGATTGAGCAGCTAAAAATTTAAATTGCAAACAGAGTGCATACAATTCAAATGCACTCTTTATTTATGTTCACATGCTACTCTCACCACAACCTAACTTAGGTTAGGGTTAACCTAACCTGGTTCTTACAGTCATTTCAATGTAAGTGGGTAGCATATTACTTGCAACCTGGAAAGAAAAATCCATCATTCTTCCTTCCTGATTGAAAATAACATGTTGACCTTCATTCAGATTTTTGTATTTATTATTTTGCATACAATTATTGTGTTATTCTTTCTTCATGTGAAAACTATGGTCATTTTTAATTGTGGATGGATGTAGAATATAGTACTTTTGGATGAAGTAAAACACAAAAACACAATTGTCACCTGTATTACTAATTTCCTTTAGCTATGCTGTTTGTTTGGGTTTTGGGGGGGACAGAGGGTGGGGAGGTATAAATACAGAGAAGAGGCTTTGCTAAATTATTTGTATGAGATGTTCATGCTGGAAGCATGCACTAAAGAGTGTCAGATTCCAGAAAGGGATCCTGCTGAATTCAGAGGTGCAAGCAGTGAACATTCAGCAAATATACTTATTTACATGGCTATGTGTACATATGCACACAAACACACATGGACATTCCTTCTGTTATTCTCTTCTATTGGTCAGCACAGGTGAAACTCGAAAAATTAGAATATTGTGCAAAAGTTCATTTATTTCAGTAATGCAACTTAAAAGGTGAACCTAATATATGAGATAGACTCAATACATGTAAAGCAAGATAGTTCAAGCTGTGATGTGTCATAATTGAAATGATTATGGCTTACAGCTCATGAAAACCCCAAATCCACAATCTCAGAAAATTAGAATATTGTGAAAAGGTTCAATATTCGAGGTTCAAAGTGTCCCACTCTAATCAGCTAATTAAGCCATAACACCTGCAAAGGGTTCCTGAGCCTTTAAANGCATGTAATGAGTCTATCTCATATATTAGTTTCACCTTTTAAGTTGCATTACTGAAATAAATGAACTTTTGCACGTTCTTATAATTTTAAAAGTTTCACCTGTATATTCCTTCTGTTCATATTCTTTTTACTGGTACTATATTGCTCCTGTGTCTTCCAAAATGCTGAGTTTTTCATGCATATACAGATTTGGTTTTCCCCTAGCTGGAAAGCAGATTTATATCACCTTCACTATCTATGATAGATATTTCCCTCTAAAGGGCAAATTGTAAGAATTATCTCTCATAAGAGATCCTTTTGCTGTCCTGAATGATGGATATATATTAATTGGGTATACTGTACTTTTTATTGAGATAACAAATTCTGAGGCTTCAATCAGACTTTTACCTAATAAAGAAAAAGGTGGTTATGAATGCAGACACACACACATTAACGTCACACAGTGTTAGTTTCCTAAAAGAAGCTTCAAAATGTGCAGGAGGGCAGACAGGGCATCTCTGTAATAATTTAAAGCAACTATGTCCATTCCCAAAGGCTCATGGATACCTTTTATAGCTACTTCACAATCTTGAGAAAGGACTTAGCTGCTTTATGGTAAGGTGGGCAGGTGCACCATTCATACCTGGGCACTTGCCAAGACATATTTCGGGGTTTGAAGCCAATGTTCTGCATAACTTATGTACATATAAAATTTGTGTTTGTGACTGCCGTACCTTTCAAAACAATTAAAATAAGGAAAAATAATAAGGATTACCAGATTTTGGAGAGATAATATAAACTTTGTTGACCTTATAATAAAACTCACAGATGAACTTTGAAATCGTGTTCCTTGTTTAGCAACCACTGTTGGGACTAGCAACTTGGTAATTAATGAACACACAGCTGTGTTTGTGATCTTACTTCAGGTTTCCTTTGCTTTATAATCCTGTAAAAGTCATAAACATGAGGCTTCATTATAAAGTTACTTCTTTATCATTGTAATAACTGTGAATGGTTACTAAACATGGCAGTCTCTAAATGAGGGCCACAAGTAAACTGTGCTTCATAAGGCTGGATATTTGCCTCCTGAGGAATTCAAACCTGTTAAATAGAGAATTCCTGATCTCAATTACGATGCTTTGGTTTTAACACAGCCATTACAATGAATGCAATTTATGTGACTAAGGGCTATTCATTAACTTTTCTTGATGGAAAGGTCATTATATATTGATATTAAACAGAGAGTCCATTTGACCTGTGCAAAAGGTACCTGAAACACAGTTGCAAATGGTTCTAATTCAGAGGTGGTATTCATCAGATTCTGACCAGTTCTGGAGAACCGGTAGCAGAAAGTTTGAGTAGTTCAGAGAACAGGCAAATACCACCTCTGACTGGCCCTGCCCCCATCTATTCTTTGCCTCCTGAGTCCCAGCTGATCGTCTGGGTCTTCTTTTGTTGCCTTGCAAAGGAGAATGGAGCTGGAAAGCAGATTAGTGGGGTGGGGATGGAATGGGATTTTGCAGTAAACTTCACCCAGTAGTAGGCTGGGAATGGAGATTTTACAGTATCCTTCCCCTGCCATGCCCACCAAGCCACACCCACCAAGCCATGCCATGCTCACCAAGCCATGACCACAGAACTGATAGTAAAAAATTTTGAATCCCACCACTGTTCCAATTCCTCTTTGATTCACCCTGAACAGGCCACATAATATCCAAAGATTGGTTTGGGGCCTAAGTGCCACTTTCAAATCTCTCAGCATTAAAACAAAACTGTTCCACAGAACTTTCAGTGCAGGGGATCCCAGTTGTCTGAAAGCAGCTTCGAGCGAAAGGATGTTAGTTATCAAAAGTCAGTATAATGTTTCTGGTTACTGCAATTGTTTTTAATTTGCATTTTATTGTGCAGGATGCATAGAATCTATAATGAATTGGATGGCATACAAGTTTCTAAGGAGCCACATAAAAGTAGGGCCATTTAACTTGGTTAATAAAGCAGAGTATTAAAGTCAGTTATTAATCTCCACATTGTTCCTTGGGCAATGTTGGTCAGCTGTTGTTAGTCAGATAAATGGATTCTAATTGGCCTGGCATTCCCAAACTTTTCAGCTCATCAACCCCTCCATGAAGGTTTCCCATTGTTCATTGGCTCCCATTTATTCTATGAAAATAATTTGATGAATTCTACTTTATTAAACCAAAGCAAAATTGACCCCTTGGATAGTCCCACTGACCTTTGTGGGTCAGTACTGGCCACTCTGAAGAACTGTGAATTTGACTTTTGTATTGAAACTTGTGCCATTCTATAAAGGGAGAGACCGGTTGAATTATTAAATCCAATTGCACAAATATATTCAAGAAAAGAAAAAAACAACAACAATGGGGATTTTCATTTTGAGGAAAGAACAATATCTTGGAATTTTAGGAATTGTACACTTGAGGAGTATGGTTAAAAAAGACTCTAAGAAGAGTGCAAGAGGAACACAAGTTATCCACATTATGATGGAATCCACAGGCATTTTTCAGACCCTTGTCTCATATGGTTCAGCAAATGAATGTTTGCAAAAGGTTCCAGTATCACATCATTAGTTAAAAACAAGCAATTACTGTGCAGCACAGGCTACAAGTTACATTCTGCATATTTTTCTCCTCAGCTCTTCCTACCATGTTATTTTCCAGATGCAATAGCTATGATGTTTGGGGATGATGGAAGGAAGGTAGAACTGGAAGGCAACAGGTTGGAGAAGGCTACTGTCAACATCACTTATTTGCAGTGGGCTGTAATTAAAATCCTGGGTCTGTGATTCGGCATTCTCTGAAAGCATATCTGGAGTATCCCAGGCTGCTTAAACATCACCTGCTGAGGCATATCATCCCCTTCTAAATAATTATGACAGTGATCAAACTTGGGCTAATTACAGTGACTTCATTATTTGTTTGTATGTTTTTATATTTAATTGCTTTCATGTTCATCCAATTAAGAAAGAAACAGCAAATAGAAATTGACTTTTTATCAATCTGCTCCCAGCCCAGCTAAGTGGGCTGGGAGGACAAGGACAATGGGAGGTTAACCAACCTGAGAGAGCTTCAGTTAGTGAAGGGTTCCTCGGACTAAAGACAGGAAGAATTGTGCTCATTGGACTGGGCTGAGGATTTGCTTGATTCTCTTTGACATTACTTTCCCTAAATCCCTTTTACATTTGTTCTGCGCTGTCAATAATCTGCATTATTAAATCCTTGGCTAGTATGGTGCTTTTCAACTGCAAATGGCTGTCATGTAACCATCTCAAGTATCTTCACTGAGTTATACAATTGTGCAAAACTTTTAATTAGATATGCTGTTTTATTGCACTGTTGTTTTTCCCCTTCCCCAATAACAAATGGCTGTATTAAACTATTTCCCTTTTTACAGGTAGTCCTCGACTTACGACCATAATTGAACCCAAAAATTATGTTGCTAAATGAGACATTTGCAAAGCGAGTTTGTACCCCTTTTACAATCTTTCTTGCCATAGTTGTTAAGTGAGTCCCTGCAATTGTTAAGTTAGTAACATGGTTGTTAAGTGAAACTGACTTTCCCATTGATTTTGTTGATCAGAAGATTGCAAAAGGAGATCACCTGCAATTGTCATAAATATGATGCAGTTGCCAAGCATGTGAATTTTGATCACTTGTCCATGGGGAGGCCACAATGGTTATAAGTGTGTAAAATGGTCATAAGTCACTTTTTTCAGCGCCGTTGTAACTTTGAATGGTCACTAAAAAAAACTTATAACACCCAGAATATTGCATCCAATTTTGGTCACCATATGACCAAAAAAGATGTTGAGACTATGGAAAACATGCAAAGAAGAGCAAAAAAGATGATGAAGGACCAGGAGTTAAAAAAAAATACATGAAGAACGGTTGCAGGAAATGGGCATGGCCTTTCTAGCGAAAAGAAGGATTAGGGTGACATAATAGCAGCATTCCAGTATTTGAGGGGCTGACATAAAAAAGAGGGGGACAACTTATTTTCCAAATAAGGCAGGACAAGAAACAATGGATGGAAACTAATTAAAGAGAGAAGCAACCTGGAGTTAAGGAGAAACTTCCTAACAGTGAGAACAATTAACCAGTGGAACAGCTGGCCTGCAGAAGTTGGAGGTGCTTCAACACTGAGGGTTTTTAAAAAGAGACTGGACACTCAGTCATTTGTATGAAATGGTATAGGTTCTTCTGCTTTAGCGGGGGGTTGGAATAGAAGACTTCCAAGGTCTCTTCCAGCTCTATTCTGATTGATTGATTATCTGTACTGTACTCTTTTATTGTAAAGACTACTCAGAGATCCTGGTGGGATTCAATTTTTTTTTACTACCGGTTCTGTGGGAGTGGCTTGGTGGGCGTGGCAAGCGAAGGCAAAATCTCCAGTCAGAGATGGTGTTTGCTGGTTCTCCGAACTGCTCAAATTTTCTGCTACCGGTTCTCCAGAACTGGTCAGAACCTGCTGAATACCACCTCTGCAGAGACCATAATAAAGATATTTTATATTTAAACCCCTCAAGCATATCAGATTGTTTGGTAGGTAATATTTGGCTGATCCTCTCCTTTTATCCTTCTGCCAGGTTTAGTATGGTGAGCCCCTGTGTAGTATGCTGAGCCCCAATCAGATCAAAGAAAAGAGAAGGCCTACATAGAAGTAAAAAAGGAAAGCAAAATGAATTCCATTTGCTGTTGTTCTTAACAAAAGTTGTCTCACTTTTGTCTCCTTGTTTGAGCTTTCCTTTTCTCACATTTTTTTTAATTTCAGAAACTTTGTAAGGCTACTTCAGTTTGCAAAACCTGTGTCAGTTACCATTCCTGATGCTTTAGTAAGATATATTTAGTATCTTACTAAATATATTATGAAAATACTTAGAATGAAGCATTGCAATATTATTGTAAATCAATGCCTATTTGTTCACTGATTTTTTTCTCTCTGCTCTTTTATCTTACACATCTTAATGTATGTTATAAAGGAAGCTAGAGATTTTCCTACAAATTTCAGGATGAAAAGGAATAACAAATTTTCCAATAAGAGATCTGGAAGAATGCAAAACAGTTGTACTTGAATATACCATAGATACAATAATGACCAAAAAAACCGATCTCAGCTATTGTTTAGAAGTATTAAGCAAACATTATGAATGCATTTAAGTCTTGGGAATTTTGATCAAATGAACAACTCTCTAAAGAATAAACACTTAAGGAACTTAAGTTCCTTTCTTAGTAAATTATTAAATGCTAGACCATCAAGAATCAGAAATATTCAGGACAAAGCTGTATGATTTCAAGACTGCTCATCCTGGCTTCTCTTCTATTTTTGAGGTACCATAGAAATATGACCTTGGGGAAGGCCAAACTATTTAAAAAAGATTTTAGAAATAAGTTTTACTATTAAAACAACCTCAATTGCACTGTTATATATTTCTAGCCTCTCCTAGTATGTCTTGTTCTCATATAAATATTTGATAATGTTTTGAAATTTGTAAGATTTAATACAAATTGTATTTCATGGGTTTACTTTCCATATTTTTACAGTGTACAGACTTCAGTATTACTTAACGAGAATGGTGTCATCTATATGCTAGACAATCAAAATTCTCAGATAAGTAGCATTGCCTAGTAACAAGTGTTCCATTCAGAAATAAGGTGTGTGAGACCGGGTTCCAACAAACAGCTCTTTTATTAAACAGTAATGCAACTGGTAACAGAACATTTGCTCAAGCCGTGGCAGTCCTTCTTATAGCAGCTTGCTCGCGGCTTGTGGCCAATGACAGTAGTTCAAGTGTTCCTGCCATTCGGCGGGCCAATCGGAATAGCTCCCAAGTAACCAATCCGAGAACGGCCTTCTTGGCCAATCAGTTTAAGGTATTTGGAGTCTATCAAGTTCCATACACAACACCCCTCCCCCTTTGGTTTCGTCCAACGTGCGTCATGTAGTCACACAGGTAGGTGGGGCTTTTTAGAGTCCTGGTTGACCTGTGCAGCTCAGTCTCAGCATGGTCCTCAAGTGGTTCGGACGGGATCACTTTCTCTCTGCATCTTCTCCATGGAACCTCCTGGAAGGGTGAGTCAGCCTTGCCACTCCGGTCTGAGTTTCTCGGGCTGGTTGAGGTGTCTCCGCCACTCCCTCCTGGTTTGTCCAGGCTGGTCGAGCTGACCTGGCTGTCTCCTTCCAGGAAGGCCTCACCTCGTTCTCCTGCTCCCGGACTTCTTCTCTTGGAGGTCATGCTACTTGTGACTAATAGTCTCGTTCTCCTACAGCTGTCTCTAAATGTTCTTTCTGTTCTTTATTTGGGGTTCTTTGTGCAGTGATTGTTCCGGTTATTGGGGTGTCATCTCTCCTCTTTTTAATTATTTTTGTGTTTCCCCCCCCTCCTTGGTTGTTTTGGTTCGTTTATTTTCAGCGCTGGTATGGGTGTGCATTTCTAGTGGTTCGAGAGTGAAGCTGGGTGGTCGATGTGCTGCTTCCATGCTTTCTTCCGTCATCCAACACAAGTTGGTAAGACCAGGGCTGTGATTGTGTTGTAATTGTGGCTGGAACCATAACGGGTTCCCGTAAAGGTCTTAGCATAAACCAGATCGCCTATTTCAAATGAGGGAATCTACTGGAGGAGTCAGAGTTGTCCCAGGGATAGTTGGGGTGCAGTCTATCGAGGTAGGAGGCGCAAATTTCCTACCCATGAGGAGTTCTGCTGGGCTTTTGTTAGTGGTGTGCTTAGTGGGTGATATGTTGCATGGTTACAATCTGTTAAGTTTATTTGCATGTCCCCCGTGTCCATTTTTTCCAGGCCCTCTCTAGATGTATAACGAACCATGAGTTCAGCCCATCCATTGAAGCTGATGAGCTTGCACGTGCAGGGCAGTGTTCGGATGCCCTGTCAGCCAAGTACTGCTTGCAGCGCAGCGGTAAACTGGGGCCCATTTCTCCAAGACTATAAACATCAGCAGTCCATGTGTGGGAAAAGTTTGTTTAACTAGTTTCATGACTGCCTCGTCGTAGGTATGTCATAAGTTATGACTTCCAACCAGTTCGAGAGGTGTCCCACACATTACCAAATTGGTGTTCCCTTTTGTTGGCCCAGCAAAGTCAATATGCAGTCTCGACCATGGGCCTCTGGGAGTTTCCCCATTCCATGACTGGTGCCAGTGGGGTTGTAGGCCTTGAATTTGGCAGTCATGGCATGTGGCACCCCCAACGTCCAAATATCCTTGTCTAGCGTGGCCACCAGACGTAACTCCTGGCCAAGGCTTTCATCCTTAACTACACCCGAGGCCCCTCTCTGCAATATGCACAACACTTCTTCCTGTTATTTTTCTGGGATTTCCACCCCTGTCCCCCCACATATACAACCTTTTTAAAAATGACAGTTCGCTCTGCGTGGATGCAAAAAGGTTTAAAAGTCTCGCTTTTGTTTTTCATCCGGCCAGCACACCCTTACCTACCCATGTACAATGCGAGCTGTCAGGGGTCTTCGTGGTAGCTTTAGCGACGTTCTGCTGCAGTTAGTGGCAGATTTGGCCAGGATAGCTCTAATTGTGGAGAGTGGCGACGGTGGAGCTGGGTCATCTTCTGTGATGGGCAGTGTGGGAATGGCTCAAGGCATCTGCATGGTGATGGTCTTTCTTGGTGATGATGTGAGCGGTGTAGTTGTAATGCAGCGAGGAATTCAGGCACCTCTCTATTCTGGTGATAAGAATGTTTCGGGGGTTGGTTTGTTCCTGCTAGGATCCCTAGAAGGGGTTTGTGGTTAGTGATGATTGAAAAGTTCCTACCATAAAGGTACTCATGGAATCTTTTGACGCCGCTATGATTGCGAGGGCTCCTCAACGAGTGCTGTAATTTTTCTCCGATTTTGACAGTGTTTTGGAATAGAGGCGACTGGTGTCTCTCTGCTGTTTGGAGCTTGTGGCTCAGGATGGCGCTGATTCGAAAGGCGATGCACACTGGTGACCGTCAAGGCAGGGTATTGCTATTATGGATCCAAAACCGTGTTAGAAGTATAAGTCCTTGATATTTTGGAATGTTGCTTGTTCTGGTGGCCCATTTCCAGATAGTTTTTTTGTCTAACAACCGATGAGTAGGGTTCTGCTACGGGTTGCTTTTTAGGGCAAGAAGACATTGTAGAAATTTATGAGACCTAGGAATGCTTGTAAGTCAGTTTGTGTTCTAGCTGATCTAGGTGCGTCTTTGATTGCCTTTATCTTCTTTCTAGTGTGGTGTATCATCTATTGAATTTAGCCTAGAAATTCGACCTGGTCCAGGTGGCTATTGACAATTTTTTTCTCGCTTTATTTTAAGGCCTACCGTTGTGCTGAAATCTTCGCGAATACCTCTTTTAGTCTCCACTTGTCTAATTGGTTGTGTTTTTTGCGGACACTAGTACATCATCAAAAGGGGAGAGTCCTTAGAATCCATATTATACAGATGCTCCATGAGGGCTTCTCGGAAAAACCCTGGGGTGGCAACGCTAACGCCGAATTTTGAAGTTGTGTTCGCACTTGAATGCCCCTCTGTGTGTACTTATGGCTGGATGCCTTCTGCCAGTTGGCGCGGGTCAACTGGGTAGTTGTTGCACGTACGCTCTGTGCAAGATCACGAGTTGATTCGCAAAAAAATTTGACCTTTTCCCTAATGAGTGCAATAAAGTGTTGCTCACTACCGGTACTGGGTGTATGCGCTTTTGTCCTGGATAGCGCATGCATTTCAGGCGTTGCCGTCTTTATTATCCTCCACACGCACGCGCTGGACTCAACCCACTCGGCCTTTGACAGGAGCTCACAATGGGCGTTTCCCACCTGGTATGGCTCGAATGTGCTCGAACTCCTCTCTTGGTGCTATTCTGTTTTGTTAGTGTGTTTCGTCTATTTTTGTACTATTAGACGGCAAAGGAGGACGTGTCTGGTTTTGAAGCCGGCTCCCATGGGGACTATTTTTGGTTTAGGCGCTGAAAGCGATATTGGGGTTCTCCCTTTGTACTTGCCTAGGGTCCCGTCGGCAAATACATCCGCAGAACTTCTTGCCAGCAGCAGGCCTTCTTCCCAGTTGGCGTGCAACAATGCTGTTGATCCGCAGTCATGCCCGATTCTCCACGGGCACAAACCATTTGATCCAGCAGGCTAGGTGAATCACGAGTCGCGACTGATTGTCAGTAGGGCACGGTATTCTCGGCGTGATTTTTAAAATTCTACAAGAAATGTCCAAGAGCCCACTAACCAGACGGGATTCGGTTTCTCGCCTGGTAGTCCCATTCTAATATAAACTTTTTCGTTGTACAAGTACTCTATGATATTGCTTGATATGGTCTGGTATCAGGTTGTGCCTGATAGTGAGTTCGCAAGATTGACCATTGGATAAGCTATGATTTGAGTCTCTACTGTCCATCTCACAGGGCTTCCCTTCAATGTTCACCCTTATCACTACCGCCTTTTTTATGTTTGCTGCCACGCCTGCACCTTTCACGTCGACTAGTTTATTTGTGCTGGATGTAGTATGGTCCTCTGCTGTCGCTTTGTTTGTCGGTTTCTGTTTTCATTGGTCTTCCATTCTGCTTCTGGCTGTCTTCTTCCTTCGTTTCTCTGGAGAGAGGTTGGTATGCTTAGCCGCCGTCTTTAGGAACTGATAGCCTGCTATTTATGTTTGTCGGGCAGACCCTTGCGAAATGGCCACTCAGTTTTTAGCATAAGCTTCCTGCCAGATGTGTATCTAGGAACACTGTTACCTTCTTGTTTCCCGCCATTGTCTTCATAACGTGGTATCTGCTTGACATCCTTGTGTATTTCATTGTTCTCATCTAGGTCGGCTCGGTGGAGCTTAGGGAGATCTTCATACGTGGGCGGTGCTATGTTGTTCTTGCGTTCCCTGTGTCTTCTTTTCTCTGGTTGATTCGGCAGTCTGGAAGTTGAGTTCATTGTGTCATAGTGGGCTGCGGATTGCTCTTGGCTACTTCAGCGGCGTGGCTTCTTGTGTGCGCCTCGGCCACTGTGATATTTGCGTCTGTCTTAGCAGCTTGCATTGTGCGAGTGTAGTCCTGTCCTCAAGTCGAGGACCACTCCGGTCCCCTCCATGGCCTTGCAAGTCGTTCTGGAAGCTCACAGGCTCCATCCGATATGTCTTAGGGCTGGCTTCACAGAATCTCTGAAATCGGACTCTCACTTCCTCTTTGGTCTCTTTTTGCCTAAGAACTCAGTTGTCTTTTTGATCAGGGTTTGTAGAGCACACAGAGGCCTAATGTGCTCAGAGCATTCTATTCCAGCTTCAGAGCCAGTCCAATTGCTTAACGTTCTCTCAGTTCGCTAGCAAGACCTGTTGCAGCGATTTGTTAAAAACAGCCTGCGTCCGTCAGTGCGTGAGGAACTACAGCCTTCTTTCCTCTTGGTCAGTTATCTCCTGCCCAAAGCTCGTCGTGCTTTCTAAAAACATCAGAAACCGGCGATCTATATGTACGATCCAATCTGATCCTCAGCTGGGTTTGTCACACGGTTGCAGGGCGGCGCGATTAGCGTGTTACCCAAGCCAATCTCTTATCACTTCGGCTGTCTGGGGTTCGCCTGTTGTCTCCGCATTTCGCAGTCTCGCTTTCTATCTACCGACCCGTGTTCGATCCAACCTTCGGTCACCAGTCGTTCCAGTTTGAGAAAAACGGTGTCATGAGACCGGGTTTTGCAACAAATCAGCTTTTTAGTTATAAACAGCGAAAGCAACCTGGTAAATGAAAACATTTGCCCAAGCCGCTGGTCCGAGCCCCTATCTGCCCATACGCGCTGCTCCGGCCGGGCTTGTGCGCCTCAATGGACAGTAGTTTCCAAGTTGTTTCCCGCCAATGCCGAACAAGGCCTCATCTGGAAATGGCTCCCCAAGTAACCAATCCGAGAACAGCCTTCTCGGCCAATCAGTTTAAGGTATTTGGAGTCTACCAAGTTCTATACACAACAACAAGCATAAGAAATATATTTGTTCCTGAGGTGCAAACATAGAAAATGAAGAACTAAGGCAAGGTAATCATATACAGTCCAAAATCTTTAAAGTTTCTATGATTTCAATTATTGTGCTTTCATTGATCAAAACTCGAAAATAACAGAATTGTCATTTTAATGAAATATTTTATAAATTCTAATTTAAAGATTACATATTTACATGCAACTCAAGACTCAAGAGTTTTCAATCTTTCTGATCCATAGACAGTTTAAAAGATTTTAAATAGAAATATTTCAAGATCTGGGCACTCCTAAATTTCTTACTTCAACAAAATATGTATTGCAGGCATGGCAATGGCAATACTAGAGAACAGGAGAAATGAAGTCACAAAGACAAATAACCAAATTGTCTAGTTAAGTGAACATAACTTTCTGTATTTGCCAATAGATGATCATTGGAATGTAGCAATTTGTCCAAGTACCTGACTTTAAGGTACAGATGAATTCGGAGCCACTAAATACACCATCACTTTTTTTATTCTGTTTGCTATTTTACCAACCCAACTAGTTTCCTCAGATAACCTCGAATTAATTTCCCCTAAAATTAATTTGTTTTCTCCAATTAATAGGAAGATCATCTCAAATCAATTTTCTCCAAGAATATTACTCACTCCAATTGCATTTCAGTTTGCTCTCAATCCACTTATTTCCCAACCATTTAACTTCCTAGAGTGGTCTTTTGGAAATATTATTATTGTAGATATTTCATTCACACCATTAATTTGCTTCAGGTGAACAATTGTCTAGCTGATGACTTGCTTAAGAGGTTGTTTAACCTCTTAATTTAACCTTTTAAACAAAAGAAATAGAAGTATTTCTTTATCCAGTTTTGAGACCACCCAACTACTTAGTGATGCTGGGCCGCCTATAAATAAAAAGAAAAGAAGGAGTACATATATTGTTATGGAAAGCATGGATGGGGGGGAGAAGATGCTGCCTGAGAAACAATCAGACAAGAAATGGAGCCCCCCCCCCAATGGATTAATGATCAGAAGAAGAAACTTAAAAAGGGCCCATCCCAATTCATCAGGCAGTTACAAATGCTAGCAGGAACTTTGTACCATGAAACTTGCAAAAGTAATGTCAGCTCTTCCTGGTAAACCAGACACAAAAAACAGCTAGATGAGTTAATTCCACTTTACTATAAGACTACGTTAACATAATCTTGCAAGTCTGAAGGTACAAACTTCCCATCACCACTTCCACAGGTTCATATTTCTGACTCTGTGAAGGAACAATTAAAACATCTCCCTTTCCATTTTTCCTAGAAATGAGCGAAAGGAATAGCTCCTTGGCAGAAAAATAACAAATTGATTTGATTGATTTGAGTGTATCAGAAGGTTTAGCTAACTGTGATATTCTAGCATAATTATTTATTTACAACACCCGAAGAAAAGATTGGGAACAAGACTTACAGACTGTTGACAAACATCTTTTTTTGAATTTCATGGGCAAGAAAAAAGGCATTAATACTGTTTTGTCCGGAAAAACACGAGGTAGACCGGGTTCCGACAGCAAAGTCTTTATTTAAGTCAGGATGTAGAAAATACATCTGGCTCAGCCAGCGCCGGTTTTATATCCTTTTGCCCGGCCGAGCCTGTATCCCCCGCCACCCAATGACAGTTGTTTATTTTGCCGCTCCCGGTGCTAGGGAGTTGGTTCGAAAAAGGAACCAAATCCCTTGATCGTTCTTAGCAACCATGGGGAATGAATGTATTTGATAGCCGGTTATTGCCATACCAAGAACACCCCTCCCTCTTTGGTTCAGTCTACGTATCGTGATGTAAGTCTGCAAGTAGGCGGGCTTCTTCGGGCTCGACTTGACCTGCGCGGTTCATTTGTTCGCGTGTCTTCGACCGGCTTCGGAGGGTTGTTGCTGCGTTCCTCTAGCTCTTCTCTCTGGAACCGTCTGGAAGGGTGAGGCCTGCATCATCCGCGCCTGAGTATGCTTGGGCCGGCGCTTCGCCGGCTCCTCCCGTTCCTTCGGCAGGTTGAGTCGGCTTGGAGCTGGCCCTCCGTTCTCGTGGATCTTCATGCATTTCTCGTCACGGATGCCGCGCACGGACCAGATAAGGACGAGAAATGCGGTTCAGTCCCCGCGAAAGGCGTCACGGCCCTGGCGTCGACGCGTGTGAGAGGTGGTGCGTGCTGAGAGTGTGAGTGTATAGAACAGCCATGAGTGCCACGTAGAGGCCGTTCTTGGGCCTGATCCTTTGGAAGTGTCGTTGGTGACTGCTCCAGAGTGATCGATGTCAGAGTGTGGCGTGGCGGGAGTGTGCAGGAAGAGCTGTTGTAATAGTATTCGTTGCGTAGGTGGAGGCTGGTCGTGTGGGTTGTGCGAGGGCACTCAGTGACTCATGGAGAAACCCGTGCGTGGCAAGTGTATTGTGAGAATGCTGGCGTCACGTCGTATGAGCTCTGGCGAGGCGGTCCGTGGCGTGGTTGCTGAGGGATTGCCGGAGGTATTGTGGTTATTGCTGGAGTGGATGGCGATCGATATTTGCCGGCCGGCACTTTGAGGGATAGACTGAGGGACTGGCGCGTGATTGCAGTGCATGTACGTATGGTGCAGTGTTATGTACGTCGGTGTGACGCTTGATGT
Source organism: Laticauda laticaudata (assembly GCA_004320025.1). NCBI lineage: Eukaryota > Metazoa > Chordata > Lepidosauria > Squamata > Elapidae > Laticauda > Laticauda laticaudata. The sequence continues at coordinate 8,204 of BHFT01007137.1, read as the reverse complement.
TGGATGCGTGCACGTGTGTCCGAGCATGCGGGGCGCTTTGCAGCTCTTCTGGTGCGGGTGGCGGGCCCGCCCACCAGTCCTAGGCCAGATCTGGTTGGCCAGGGTGTACTGTGATCGTGAGGTTTTGGTATACTAGTTTGGTGTGGGTGATGTGTGTCGTCATTGTGCTAGTCGGTTAGTGCGGTTGGCCTCGGGTGATCACTGTAATGTTGCCCTATTCGTTGACGTGAGTACAGCTAGTTGGGTGTCTTGTCCGAAGTGCTGGGGCGGCTGCCCAGTATGTCAGTGCTGGGAGCGATCTTGCTAGCTAGCTTCGATGTCGCCCCGTGAAAGGCGACGGTGTTGTCGTTCTTCGTGAGATAGTTGCGTCTGGTAGGTTTCAGGTGGGTCGAGTTGGAGAATTGTAGTAGTGGCTGCTGCTGACGCCGTGCGTATCTACGCGTGCGTACGTACTGAGGCGCACCTCATGGCTGACCTGCGGTGGTCACGCTGGAGGCGGCTGGGCCCTGTCGATGCGGACTGGCGCGAGTCACCCCGGGGACAGAGGCCGCGTGCGTAGGTTGCCACGAGCGGGGCGCAGCGATCGGCGTGACGCGATACTGGTGTAGGGTGCATGGCGCTGCCCATGCGTACAGGCACTCTTGCAGTTAGCGGTGGTGAGGTGTGGCGGACGTCGCCGTGTATGGGTGACCGTGATGTAGCACCGCGATATTGGACTCTGTAGTGTGGAGCGTGTGCTTATAGTAGAGACGGGGACCGTTGGCTAGTGGACCCGGTACGCCAGAGCGGCCCGCCTGGCGCCAGCCTCGCGACAGTGTTCAGCCGGGCGCCGAGCAGTGGAGTCTAGCGCACCTACTTGGCCGTCAGGTGTTTGCGCCGTGTGGGATCTATGCTGGCTACTAGTAGATGAGATTGCGGCACAGACGCGCACTCTCTATTTCTGCGGATCGCGTAGTCTTGTACCGGACGCCTTTTGGCGGGGGCATCGTCCGTTGTTAAGGAAGCCCGCGCGCGGCGCGCGAGCCAATCCTCCCGCCGGACGCATCGGCGCACCCGGGGCGGCCGCGCGGGCTGACCACCGCCCAGACCGGGAAGATTTGGTTTGTTTAATCGGCGTTCGGTCTTTTAAACGGTTTCTTTATTTATTTCTTGCGTTGTTCTCCCCCCTCGCTCCTTTGGTTTGGCAAATTCCTCTCTCTTTGTCGTAGTTTGGTGTGGTTCATCCGCTCCTTTCTAAATTACTTCGGGCACCGGAGCTGGTCAACTGGTGCGCTTCACACTCCCTTGCAATCAGGTTCTACCGTTAGATCGGTATGACTTTGGGCTGTTAGGTCTGTGGAGTGTTGGTCCCGGTACCACAGTGGTTGTCCCGTAAAATTTTTGGCCGTACTATACCAGGTCGCCAATTTAAACTCCTGAGTCAGTAGTGGAGCAGTCAGGAGGGTTTTCTGGTGTGAGTTGGAGTGTAGCCCGATCTAGCTGTGATCTGAGGTCTTTCTCCCCATCAGTAGATGTCGATAGGGGTTTTGTTGTTGTGGTACTTTTGGTGTTATATGTGTGGCGGTGAGTAGGCCTGTTTATTTTGCTTTGGATGTCCCCCATTGTCCGATTCTTTCGTAGGCCCTCTTGTAAACTGACCCATTCTTTCAGCCTGCTACCGTTGTGCCGCCTGGATGAAGCCGGCCGCTCAGTGAGGTCATTCTTATACGCTTAGGAGGCTAGGTATTGTTGAATGGTAAGCGCTGGATTAGTTGAGGTCCGTTCACTCGGACCTAGTACGTCATGCAGCGACCGCTGGTTGCAAAAAGTTATGCTAGTTCCTTTAATTACCAAGTGATCTCGTCTTGTTTGTCGGTTGACTGCATGATTAGGTATCACCTCTAGCCAATTGTCGAGTAATAGCCGAGCCGTTAGCTGCCGCGGTCCACGACAATCACCAAATCGTGTGTCCACTTAGTGGGGCTGCGAAGTGTCGATATGGATCCGCAACCAGTGGCGCGCCCTTGGTATTTATCTCCCGGTCCCTTATAGGGGTGCCTTTGGGGGACTGCGTCTGGCTCTCTGCATTTATGTCTGGCGACGAGGCTGACCCAATATTCAAATGTCCGCTTATGGCAGTGCCCGGGCGCACGCCAGCATCATCAGTGCCTTGCAAGGGGTTTTCGAGATTTTGAAACACTTCCCTGGGTGTCCTCATGCCATGTTCAGAAAGCCCTTGTTCTGTAATTTTTGGTTTGGGATGATCTATCCCGCTCATCCCCACAGTAGACGATCTCTTCTCTATAGGATAGTTCGGCTTTGGTCCTGGTCTCCGGAAAAGGTTTAAAAGTCTCGCTTTCTGTTGATTTTCCGCCAGCCCTCTACCCTACCCAGTTAAGTTATTCGGCGGTCAAATGGGTCGTTTGGCCGTGGTCCTGGCAAGCATCGTTCCGCGGAGATCTGGTTAAGAACTTGGGCACTGTCTCCGTATTTTGGTTAAGAGGCCGTGTCGCATCGTTATGTGCCGGAGGTCATGCTTCCGGATTTCGCTGACAATGCGCATCTGCTTCTAAAGCGTCCACAGCATGGGAAATATTTTCACCACTGGCCGGTAGGTACTTAGTTGGTATGAGATCAGAGAGGCTGCTAGGATAAGCTCCGGACGCACCTAGTCATCTCTGGGGGACGAGGGATTGTTTGGTCGTGGGCTTTGTTTCCGCGCCGAACAATTCGAAGTAACGGTGGTGTTGTGGGTCCTGGTGAAAATGTGAAAAGCCCAGCGCCGTAGAGCAATGGTGATTCATGATAAACATGACAGGTTCTCTACCCATGTCACAGCTGCGGTAGGCAATTGCTAAGGGCCTGCTCTGTCGCAGTTGGCTGTGAAGGTTCCGCTCTGCTCTTTCGATAGAAAGTTTTTGAGAGTAGCTAGCTCGGGCGACGCTCCTCTTCCGTCTGGAAACGTTTGGTGGCTCGAGGAATGGCTTTCCGACTTCTCAAAACGGGACTGCGTCGCAGGTCGACTCTCGAGTGGGTAAGGCTGTCACGCTGAAATTGGATTGCCAGAACGGTATTCGCAGGTTAGCAATCTGATTGTTAGTTGTGTGAGAATGGGGCGTTTCTTGATTTTGTGCCCACAAGGTCCAAATTGCTTTAGTTTTGAGTCCAGTAACCGGTGATAGCGGTTCTGCTGATTGTGGCCTTATTTATGGATAGGAATACGTTGTCAAAAGTGGTTTAGTTAGACCCACGATGAATTTGCCCCTGTAACTGCGACGCTTTCTGTTACTTATGGCCTCCTGGTGCGTTATATTGGCTATTGGTTTTCCTTTTCGGTGGGGTGTATACCCCTCTCCGCGGTCATATTAAATTAGCCCAGAAATGTCGACGCTCTTTTTTGATGGCCAGGCCAGCAACTTTTCGCTTCTTTTTACTTTTAGTGTCCAGCTTACCCTGAATTTGGTTAGTACCCTTATGTTAGATGTCTGTTTAAGTTGGTGTTTCGTTGTGGTGTGTGCTGACGATTGCGATGGAAGTCGATCGAGTACGGTACGACTCCCTTGTTAGTGCCGCTTTGGAGGGAGCGTTCCATAGGGCTCCTTTGAAAAACCGCCTGGTGGCTACAAGGCGTGACTGCCAAGATGGAGTCTCTTGCCAATCTGGAATGGCCCCTTTCTGTGTGTCAGCGTAGTAGTCTGTGTCTCCCGCTGTTTTCGGGGTGCTACTGGGAGATTGTTGGCTAGTGCTGGTGAAGGTCGAGTTGGCGAAAAATTTCTTCCTCCCCAGGGAATGTAAGCAAAGTGCTGGAACTACTGCACCGGTATGCGCTCTGTTTGTATGCGTGGTTCGGGAGTCCCGCCGCTTGGTAGTGCACCTTACCAGATTGTGGATATTGACCCCAGTCGTGCTTAATATGGCGTGGTGACTATCTCGGCGTTTGCCTAACGCATGTGGCATCGGACGTCTTATCAGGTTCTTAGCCACGCGCCCGAGTGATGGCCTGGCAGTACAATGGCTTATTATGACTGTTCCTCGCATTGTGCTTTGGTAAGGCAAACGGATTCGCCGGCGCCTTTTTGATCTTTTAGTGGTCTACCTTGTATGGGTCTACGAACTGAAAGAAATAGGTTCTCCACCGGTACCTTGCCCAATGACGTCGAACAACACATCTGGTCTTGGAATTACCCGGATCTAGGTCTTCCTCCCAGTCTGTTGTGCTCACTCGGTCTCTATCCCCGGATCAATCCCGATGCCCAAAGGCGCGAACGGCATTCGATGCCCAGGAGGCTGCGGCTGTCTCGGTCGACTATGGTCAGCGCAGTATCTCGGGCATGCTGCTTATACGAGACTTTGAAATTGGCCCATGCTCAACGTACCGGCGATGCGAGTTTTCCCGTGGTAGTGCTTGAGGTGTTTAAGCCGCCTGCCTGTTTTTAGGAGTTCTGTTGGTCGGATGCACCAGAGACTAGTTGCCTTTATGGTGTCTGCCACGAGACCAAGAGACAGCGAAGGATCGCGAGTCCCACCTGCCATTTCGCAGGGTCTGTTCCTTGCAAATTTTCACTAGTTTACGTTGGACTTTTCTTGGTCCGGCTTTCCGCATCCTTAAGCGCTCCCCTATATTGTAACAGTTTGATGCCTTATTCTCTCTGTTTGCGGTGTTGCTTGTTTCGCGATCCCACCTTTCTCTCCGCTCGCCGGGCGCTTCGGCTCGTGTGGGGGAATAGGCGTCTCGTCGGGCTGTATTTTCTGTCGATGCAGACTTTTCGATGTGCCCTCGTTTCTTTTGGCAACTTCACTACCAGATGGCCATCGGAAACCTGCATTCCGCTCTCGGGTGCTTTTCCTCGCCAAGCCCAGGCGCATTTGCCCGGCCAAAATTGTCTTCCGCGCTCTTTCTTGGCCGGGCATGCCGTGCGGTGGAGCTCGTCGTCATCCGTGCGTCTGACTCAGATGTCTCCCAAAGTCTCTCGTGCGTGGGTCGGGTAACGCGGAGATTGTGTTCCCTCTCGTCGTGGCCCCGGATTTTTTGGTTCGTCCTCTGTCTCGCTGGTTATCTGTCTCATGGTAACGGCCCGACTTTCTTCGTGCTTCGGCGGCTTGTGGCTTCCGCGACCTGGCTCAACTCAGGGTTATCTTCGGGCTTGCGTTTCAACAGCTACCTTTGTGCGCTCGAATCGCTTAGCCCAAGATTACTCGGTCCCTCACCGCCTCGCGTCGACGGTTTTGGAATCGCATTCTCTCCCTACTCTGTCGGAGTGCGGCCACGAAAGGTTGGCTACCGTCTCCACCGCTTCTATTTGGTCTCTCCATACGAATTTGCTGCGTGCTTATGAAGGTTTGAATACCCGTTGGTGCGTAGTGTGTTTTGCAGTCAGTTTCCTGGATTGGACCAGGTTGCTGCTTAACGTCTCGGGGCTTCCGCTCAGGGCTTTGTGATTTTGAAAATGGTACCGTCCCGCAGTGCGTAGACAAAACGGCTTCTTTTGCGTGTTCGGATCTCGCTCCCCGAGTCTTCCATCTCGTTGCTCTCCACGGTACATCTGGAAGCGGTCTGCAATACGAATCCCAGTCTTTCCTCGTTGGGATTAAAGAGGTGCGGCGTGCATTGTTCCCGCACCATTCGTTGTTATGCCGGTCTGGAATTTCTTCTCTCCACCCGCGTGAGCTCGGTCTCAGGAGTTTAGGACGATCCCACCCTCCGTCGCCAGTGTTGTTGTCCGGAAAAAAGCACGGAGGTAGGACCCGGGTTCCGACGCAAAGTCTTTATTTAAGTCGGATGTAGAAAGGAGGAAATTGGCTCAATGCCGCGGCCGGTCTTTTTTATATCTTTTGCCCGGCGCGGCTTTGTAGCCAATGACATTGTTTATTTGGCGCCTCCCGCCGGCTGGCCAGGATTGGTTCAGAAAAGGACCAATCCCTTATCGTTCTTAGCAGCCAATGGGAATGCATTATTTGAAGCCGGTTATTTGCATACAGAACAAATACTTTAGACCACCTTCAAAACATGTCACATTTTGTATCAACAAAGTGAATCACCTAAGTCTACTCAGTATCAATTTATGCAATTAAAATATTTCTTGATAGTGCAATTTGGGCCAGATGTATCAGTTGCTTCTGACATTACTGAACAAATAATACCACACTAGAAAAGATATTTGAAGTCCTTAAACCTACAATTTATTTTTATTCACAATTGCAAAAGATGCATTGAGATGCACCATTTGCAGGTATTGGAATAATGAGTTAAAATGTTCTATTTTATCAGATCAATGGGCTAAAAGTATGTGGAAGTAGTTTTATATGCCCCTAAAGTAAAATTAATTCAGCAAATTGAGTATATTAGGCACCACAGAGCAGCATAGTAGGAGTTGATTCTGTATTTTGGAAGTGCAATGTATTGAACAGGACTCTGACTCAAACGTAGTTCAATGAGCTTGCTCTGTGTTGATATAGCTTTGATATATTATTCATACAGTTGTACACAGAGCTTTAAAAAAAATAAAGATCAAAGATGGGAATATCTTGTTGAATAATACAGTATTCCAAAACTTAGGAACCTATCAAAGTATGAAAAACTTTATTGTGCATGAGCAGAAGCTAAGATTAATACTTTACTTGGACGGAAAGTTATTCACAGCGAAAGACACTCTTCCATTTTCTACATATGAATTGACTTTCTACCAACTCTATGGGAAATTTCATCAGTTTGGAGTAGATGATTCTTGTGTTCCCTTCCAGGTTTATGAATCAATGATACTATGGTGACATGTAATATAAGTCCTATGTGATGAAGGTTGAAGGTCATTGAACTTTGTTCTACCATTATGTTCTATTCGATTTTAATTTATTATTATTTGATTTTTTATATTTTATTTATTTTCTGGTATATTTTGCTTCACTTTTATGTTATCATTTATGACTGCAGATTAAAAGGCAATAATATATTTTTAAAAAGAAGGAAAGGTTCCCTCTTGGTAATCTAAAACTGATCCCATTTTAGAACTTGTAACAGGTAAACAGAGGAAGAAGCCAGCAGGTGATATGTGGTAATCAAGCTTTGTGTCAGCCAATGAGAGTGTCAAGTATTCCTCATTACACCATCTTCCACCTGTTTCAGAAGCTTTCCATATGGTTCTCCCATACTGCTTTTCTTAGCCTTGGTTGATTTGACATGTTTTTAATTTCTCCTAGAAATCACAGCAGAGAGTACTATCTGCAGAAGGAAATAGACTGAGATAACTATGGAATATCAGATAACAGGCCCTAAGCATTTTTGTTGGTACTGTATAAACCTTAAATAATATAATAAATCAGGTTCTCAGTGTTTCAGATTCATCTCCCAAAGATGTAGCTGACATTCTGAAGCAGATTTTGGAGATCAAGTTTAAAGTACTGCATAAAACCCTTATAATAAATTTACAGCAAGTCCCTTGGATAATCAAAGCATAATAGTCATCCCTTCCACCCCCTTACAGTAATCTTGGAGATAAGCACTTGTTGATAAGATAAATTTCAATAAATATGTCTTTTAAGCATGGGGCAAGAGAAAGGGTTTATGAAAAAGAAAGATCACCATTTTCTCTGGTCACCTAGTTATCACAATGAAACCAGCTGGAATGCCCAGGATAGCCCATTTATTTCAAAGCCTATGATATAATGGTTAGGGTACAGAATTAATTTTTATAAATATGCTACTTATTTATTACAGGTTAAAATTCCTATTTGTCAAGGCTTGGACTGGCAGAATTCCATATTAATAAAAGGGAAAATCTCTTGCTGGTTACTGTTCCCTTTCCTTTTCTGGGAACATGGTCATCGGCAGAGAAATAGGGAAAGAAAAACAGAAAAGGAAAAAAATCGGGAAATAAAAGTTAGCTAGTGTCCCAATCCATCTCATGTCCAGAAGGCAAATGGACCACTTTTATTCTTTCCATTCACATCTACAGGAAGAAGGAAAGGATGTAGAGAGAGACTGTTGAGTTAATTCCCCATTAGGAGAATGAGCGCATACAGGGAGACGTATTTTGAGAGAATAGTGTTTGAATAATACACACACAGCACACAGATACACTGAACAGTAAATGTAGGGTTTTACTTCGAGAAAAACAGTTCAGTAGCAGACTTACATTAAATCCAGTAATATCAGTCAATTAGGAAAAATGGAGCAAGAGCAACACTTTCCAAGAGAAGGAAATAAAGATACACTCTCTTCTCTTCTGAGA
>BHFT01007135.1:0-16761 GCA_004320025.1 Laticauda laticaudata | reverse complement strand
GATCTTTGTAAATATAGACACATGCCAGCATCTAAATATCCTTCCCAAGATCTTCATAGCTATATTACCAAGTGCTAGACTACCATATACTTTTTGACTGCTTGTTCCTTTGCTCTTAATAGATGATTCTAAAAGCAGAAAAAAAAAAAACCAAAGTTTTAGGCATCTACAATTCACAAAAACAGCTGCATTTAGTGCAACAGCATACATATTTGACACTTTCCGAAACCACCTACCTCAGCATAGCAATTCTCAAATGAATCTTTGCATCAGGAATACTTGTATGTGCTTTTTAATTGCATGAGTAACATTAACAAGACAGTACAGCATGCAGCGTGTGCAGATACCTGAAAGTTGAAAAAAGTGAGCATCTCATCATTATGCTTGCAGTCTTTCCAGTTATATAAGTTCAATGCAATGCTAGTGTAAAGCAAAATAATCACTCAGTGGCCCAGATAGAATAAATGAATTATGAAAACAGGTTAGGTGGTTGGAGAGGGCAGATAGGAATATTGTGACAGTGATGGGCAGAGGAAGATATGGGTAAACTTGGGACAGGCTATCCCTGAAGACATTAGATCTATTGCTTCAAAGCTCTCCCATTTGGCTTCCACCTTGGTTATCAGGTTCATAGTGATTCTGGGCTCTGGCTGCAGCTTTTAAATGCCAAATCAGTTTTCAATAAATCCACCTTCATTCATAATATCAGCACATACTGTATGAGGGTGCCCAACTGGCTTGTCTAACTGAAGCCTGGATGGGTGTGTATGGAATTGTATCTGCCTAACTTAGCTTTGTAGCAGCTGAGATTCCAGAAAAGCTGGAATCTGCCTTCTGACATTCTTTTCTTTTCAGTTTCCCAGTCTGGGCTTCTGAATTAATTCCCTCTGAAGCATTAACCAAGACTGGTTCCACTTAATTTCCGAGATCAACCAAAGTTGGCTCATGTTGACACTTACCGAGGCTCACAGTGCTTAAGGCCCTGTCACACTGCCCAACAGATGCAAAACGTTTGTAAAAAGGACACAGCGGACGAGAAAAATGTTCCATCCATTGTTATCCGCTCTCAAGAAGGGGCAAAAATTTGCATAAGCAGAGTGGATAACACGGAAAGGAACGGACGGGAGGAGGACACAGAGTGGATGGAAAGCGATGCGGAACAGAAGCCCATGCGGATGGAAGCGGATGAGAGCGGATGACACATCCGCCAGGGCTTCGCCGGGGGCCTCAGCAAAGCGGATGCGGAATGGTACAGCGGATGCAGAGCGGATGCACAGCAGATGAAGCGGATGCACAGTGGAAGCCTAACGGATGCCTAGTGTTAATTGCGCATGCGGGGAGGATGCATTGCGTAAGCCCCGCGGATATAAGGGAAGCAGCTCGGAGCAGGTCACCATTCAGAGGAAAGACCTGCTGGCCGGATGGATTGACAGCCTTGCCTGCCCTGCCTGCATGCCTGCCTGCAAGCCTTGCTGCATGCCTGCCTGCAAGCCTTGCTGCAAGCCTTGCTGCCAGCTTGCTGCCAGCCTCCCTCCCAGCCTTGCTGTCTGCCTGACTGCCAGTCTTGCTGCCAGCCTCCCTGCAAGCCTTGCTGTCTGCCTGCCTGCCAGGCTTGCTGCCAGCCAGTCTGCCTGCCAGCCTTGGTGCCTGCCTGCCTGCCAGCCTTGGTTCATGCCTGCCTGCAAGCCTTGGTGCCTGCCTTCCTGCCAGCCTTGGTTCCTGCCTTCCTGCCAGCCTTGGTTCATCCTGCCTGCCAGGCCTTTGTGCCTGCCTGCCTGCCAGCCTTCCTGCCAGCCTTAGTGCCTGCCAGCCTTCCTGCCAACCTTGGTTCCTGCCAGCCTCCCTGCCAGCCTCTCTGCCAGCCAGCAACCCCACAACCATGGGGAAGAACAGAAAGCCTCAGCCATCTGCTGCCAGCCCTGGCAAGAGGGACAGGGCCACCATCCCACCCCCTAGCCCTCACTCTGGTTCTGCTGGGGCTTCTGTAGCACGGGCTCACTCTTCTGGGGCTGGAGCTTCTGCTGCTTCTGGAGGAGCTGATGATGCGGGGGATCAGACAAGCACTCCAGCACCAGCCACCTCCACAGCACCGACCAAGAGGAGTGCCAGAGACTCATTTTTGTTTTATACCTTGTTGTTAATAAAGTCTATCTTTGATTCACACACTTGCTTCATTTCTTTTTTTTTAATAAAGTTTTGGTGGAAACATTTAGAAATGGTTTAAGCCTTTGCAGGCTTGAGGGATGGGTTAAGATAGCAGTGGGATGGGCAGGGATACCTGTGGATGGGTAATGAGCTGTGGATGGATAAGGATAGTAGTGGGATGGGCAGGGATACCTTTGGGATGGTAATAGCTGTGGGATAGATAAACCTCCAGTGCAAGCATAGTGGGACTGGATGGTCACCCTCCCAGGTGCCACACCTATGGCCCTTTATTATCAATAATAATGTAATCAATCATCCACACACATGTCAACATAAACACAAACTCTTTATTAATGCCCTCTTCATTGTAGGGCCACTCAATGTACATGGCACAACCTCATCAGTGTTATGCCACAGGCTCAAGGAAGCATCCATTAACCATCATATCATCCTGTCTTGCCACTCACTTCCTCAGCTGGGGAGTTGCACCAGTGTCTCAGGAGGTTGCGCTGCTTCTTCCCTTCACGTGAGGCTCTGTTGGGGCCTTGCACATCCTCACTCAGTGTCTATCAGGTTTTGCCCTTGCCTCCATTCCCCAGGCTCCATGTCCCATTGCCTTGTAGGAGGTCCACGAGCCTATTCTGCAAGACTGGGTAGCGGGTGCGCATGAGATTGTGCAGGATGCAGCAAGTTTCCATGATCCTCCTCACGGTCTCTGGGCGATGCTGCATGGTGGTGAGAAGTACCTGGAACCTGTTGTCCAGGATGCCAAAGGTGTTCTCCCACCACCCACCTTACCCTGGACAGCCTGTAGTTTGAAGATCCTCTCTTCACGGGTGAGGCATTTGGAGGTTTAGGGCTTCATGAGGTAGGTTGTGAGGGAGAAGGCATCATCCCCCATGATGAAGTAGGGCACATCTTGCATGTCGTTGGGCAGGGTTCTGGATCTGGGAAGCCCACCATGAGGTTGCGTTCCAGCCCCTCCTTGAGATGACTGGCATTGTATACCTGGGCATCTGAAGATGAGCCGTTGCCTGAAGCATCGATGTACATGAACTTGTAGTCCAGCATCGACCATGGCGAAGAATATGATGCTGAAGAAGCCCTTGTAGTTGAAATAAGTTGACCCCGACTTGGCTGGAGCTTTGCAGGCCACGTGCTTGCCATCGATGGCTCCAATGGTGTGTGGGAAGTTCCACCTCTGATACCACTGCTCTGCAACTTTCTTCCATCCTTCTTCAGTGGAGGGGCACTGGAGGAGCTCCTCCAGGTTTTCTTCGATGATGGCCTGCACCACTTCTCTGACCACAATGCTGATGGTGTTGTGTGGCACCCCTCCAGCCGTACTTCATGCTCCTGTAGGTGGTCCCTGAGGCCAGGTGGCGCAGAGTGAGTGCCACCTTGAGCCCAGGTTCCAGGCTGGGCCGGAAGTTGGTGTTTGCCTTGGTCAACCTGGGTGTCAGCCACTGCACAACTTCGTCAAACATGGCTGGAGCATCCTCATGAAGTTCCTGAGCTCCACCATCAGCTTGGGTGTACAGTCTGTCCTCTGCTCTTCTGGCGATCCATCTTCGGACAGATGCTTCTTGGCTGCCTCCTTTTCTTCCCGTAGTAGAGTTCACAGAGCCTGTAGATGGCTTCACACTGTTGCAGAAGGATGATGGCTGCTAAAAGGACTTTTTTATGATCCACGGTGGACATGACTGGATGCTGTGGAAGAGGAAGAGTCAGATGAAGGCTGCAGAGGTCTGCACCACAGGGCTGCTGGTTTGAAAGTTGAAATCCAGGTGAGATTGCTCCCCCTTTTTACAGGCAGATATAGGTTTCCCCCTAGTGTCCCTTTGCATCCTCTAGGCATCCTCTAGACATCCTTAATATCCAAGATAGGTCCCCTCGCGAACGTGTTTTTCTATTTAAATGCTTTTTTTCCATTCTGCATCCGCTAGGCATCCGTTCTGCATCCGTTCCATGTCCGTTCCGCTTCCTCCCTGCGTGTCCGTTTACCGCTGGAGCGGATGGAGTTGCGCAGATGCGCAGCAGATGCCTTGTGGATATAGCGGATGTGTAACGGCTGCAGAATGGATGCCTAGCGGATGCGGAACGCGATGAATTGGATACATTTTCCGCTCAAAAGTTGTGAGCAGTTCAAAACTTTCTGAGCGGATGAAACGTCAATAAACGGATGCTGGACGGATAGAGAGGATGAAAAACGGAGAGGCAGTGAGTACAGAACGGGATGCATGGCTTAATCAAGTTGCGCATGCGAGATCAAAGTGTTTTTCTCAGTTTTACATCCTCTTTCCATCCGTTGGTGCAGTGTGACAGGGGCTTTAGGACACCATTGTTTCAGACACCTCCCTGCCTCCCTCTCTCTCCCTCCCTCCCTCCCTCCCTCTCCCCCCTCTCTCTCTCACACACACACATACCACTTTTTTCCTATAGCTTGCCAATTGAAATAGAGTTACTGGTGGAGTGTATGAATCATCATTTTGAAGTCCAAAAGGTGCTTTTCAAGAGGCAACTGGTGTCAGGGTTCCAACAGATTCCCTAATTAATTCATGAGCCTCCCTCCTTCTTATGGCAATTAGAGAGCAAGCCAGGAATGCTTTACGAGTTGACAACTGGACTGTTTGTTTTTTCTTTGAAGACATTTCACTTCTCATCCAAGTAGCTTTTTCAGAGCCAAAGAAGCATTTTAGATGGGAAGCAAAATGTCTTCAAAGTAAAAATAAACAGTCCAGTTGCCTCTTGAAAAAGAAGGATCTTTGAGACAACCATGACCTGGATGACCAAGAATCTCCATAGACGTTTTTTTAAAGCTATGGATAAAGTTTAGAGATGCCATCAGGAAAATAAGGACAGAACTTACCCTTCTCTTCAGAGAAAAATGTCACACAAGCAGGTCAGCTGTTCTTTAGGACCTTTCTACAGCATAACTGCCACTATCATCACAAATGAGTCTTGATCCAAGATTACACTCAGACTTAATTAGTTTCAAATGCACGTATTCCAAGTTTTAGACTGCCCTTGGAAGTTCAAGAAAGAATTGGACACAATGTGATACCTAAAACTCTGCCCGACAATCAACCACCATACAAAACCCTGTGCCTTACTTCATACGACTGACAGGACCTGAACTAACACATTATGTTTTCAGATGAAAATTAGTTCTTGAAAAAATTATGCCTGAAATGTTTATCTGTTATGAACCCAAACAGGCCTCAGAGGGCTAAAATATGTAAATTGTTTCATGCTGTCTTATTTCCTAAGTTTATTTTTTTCAAATGTAATGTCCATGCAAAAGCAACCTAATATTCCTCTAAGTCTTTCTGAAATAACAATTTGCAGCACTGGCTCCCAGGAAAGGGGTTCTGAAAAGGGAAGTAGGGGAAATATCAAATTCTTCTTTTCTGTACTTGGAAGCCAGAATCTGGAATCAGTATACTTAAACCTGAGATAATAAATTCAGGAAGAAGGGCTGGCTCGATACAGAACTTATATACTGTCTCTTCTATCTTTGATGAGTTTCAGCTAAGAAAAGACAGGGACAATTCAAGGACCAGGTGCTCTGCAAAGTATTTTAAGCTTATACTGTATAAATCTTATCTTATGAGTAGTTTGCTTCTTTAAAAAAAATACACCAAGAAATAAATTCTTATATTAACTTTTTAAAAATGCACAAATGTACCCACAAAGGTTTTCTCCTGGAAACTTAAACATATTTATTACTTCGTCTGCTTGTTTTCCTTTCTTTCTCTTTTTTCCACCCTACTTTTTTTCTTCCTTTCTTTTTATTATTGATTCAGATCCCGTGTAATAAATGAGCCAGTTCTCCAGCCACCTTGGAAATGTCATGCTGGAGTCAACAAAAATACGTAGTGTATGTTTTATAAAGAATTACAGCTAGTTCAGAATTACTCCTGCTTTCATCTCAGAACATCCTGGTCTGGGGGCCTTCTGTAGAATCAATGGATGAGCTGTGGCAGTTGGAATTGATTCAATGAACCAGAGAGCTTTCCTAGTTCATGGACATGACAGACTGAAGGGTACTTATTCACCCTGCCTTTCTCTTCCTGTGCACTGTACTTGAAACTGCTGTGTAATTTAAGAGTGCTCGCTGTATCAGGCCCTAACTATTTCTTCCTGTTGTTTTTCTGGGAAATTGCCTCGGGAAAGCCCCTATTGTAGTTTCTGATGATGTGACAAGGAGCAATGCAGGCATGAAGCCAGACTTGGAGCTTGCATACACCTGTTGTGATTTCATGACTGTCTTGGAGCCTGGCCTTTGGGGCTTAATGAGAAATTCTGTCCCTTTTGGACAGGAAGAATCTGTTTATAAGACTACCGCAATAACTACTTAGAATACATAGCAAAAAGAGTGCATTTATTTTATTTTATTTTTTTAATTTAAAAGCCAGAACATTTTTCTTTTATTTTATAGCCAGAAAGGGAGAATTTGAACCACAGATTATTGACGGACAATTTAGCATTCTAAATATTCCTAGTTTCACATCGCTAAACAGTAGGACATTGAATGCAACTATTACTTATACAGAGGCTGCTATGGAAACAACCTACCTTAATGCTTTCAACATCCATAAATGATTTTTGGAGGTAGAATCAGGCTTAGATGTAATCTATGGTCTCTTATCTACATATAAACCAGCAATCAACAATAATTTTCAGATGATTAGTTTATTAGAAATGTTATGACTTGTGTACAATTTTACGAAATGGCTGCCTTGCATGGGGGACTAGATTATTTTCAAGCTGGTAGAATCTGTCCTGTCACAAAATGTATATTTAGAGTAATTTAAGAAGGAATGGAGAATTTTTGATGACTAGTCCACAACAGCTTATGCAGCACAGAAAGCGAGCATGAAGGTTCTCTCATTTCTTTTCTTCTTCTTGAAGTTTTGGAGCTCTGATATGGAAGAGGGATGGACTGTTTATGAAGATCTGAAGAACTCCAGAATAAATGCCTCTTATCCCTCCTATCTTACTGGTTGTCTGATGACTTCTGGAGTGCTAAAGTATAATAGAGACAGAAGTAGCGACAGTACCCAAGATTTATAAGATTTGTAAGAGTGGAGCTCAGTGGTGCATATTATTCTGGCCTGACTAATCCAGAATAACAGAACTGGTAATAACCATTCCAGATGTTTGCCCTAACATTATTCCCTCTCACTTTCTCCCAATAATTTGCTATATTTGCTATATTTATTCTGGACATTTTTATTAACATTCTAGCATAATATAGTGTACATTAAATAGCTTAAGAAAAGTCAAGGTTAAACATAACAGTGTGAAGGGATTTTTAAAAGAAATTATAAGCATTACTTTAAAAAAGCTTATTAAACAAAAAAAAATTGTATATAAAAATTTATGACCCATTTAGTAAGGGCCTCCTGCAGTTTTAATGAAAAGATTCCTGCTTCCACATTCAACCTCTTTTATTATTGGTGCTTTACACAGCCATATTCTGATCAGTGCCAAAACTATTAAAGATTTTCATTTGGAATAGAACAAACACCTTGCATATTTGCCTTAATTAACCAGTGAAACTATGTTAAGTAAGTTTCCCTTTCTCTTTCCTTTCAAGGTTGGTAGGGACAGGCTTCACCTTACTTGTAGAAATATCTTGAAACAAGACAACTCAGTCCACTGTGTAGTCATTGGGGGGGAAAAAACCCAGCAAAACACGTACAAGGATGGACTAAATATTCAAGGGGAAAAGTAACCGAAATATATATTCAATTCTTCTACAAACTCAAATGTTGCTAGGGAGCAACGCATTGTCTTACAAGCTGCCAGTACAATTATATTTACAAAGAAGTGACAAGAGTTAACCTTTGTCTATTCTTTCCTGTCTGACTTTTAGATGTCTTGGAAAGCCTCGTAAGTTGACAGACAGATTTGATGGGCACATTTCCAGATATTGACTGTCTAGATGGGTGAGAGAGCCCTGTTAAGAACCAAGAAAGCTTTTAGGCATTATAGTTAAGCTCTTGTAATGAAATCTGCTGTGCAAGGGAGGTGGACATAAGTTCTCTCCCCCCCCCAGCCCAATACAGAGAACAATCAGGTGGTGTAGCATTTGATAATGTAATTGTTCTCTAACATGTGGTGTTATCATAAAACCCATATGATCCATGTCAGGATTTAAACAAATGATGGGGGAATTATCACAGGCATGAACATAGGTGCCAAAATGTCAGTGAACAGAGCAAAAGTGTTCACAGCAAAGCTCATCTTACAGATGAACAGGCTGAACTTCACATAGGTTGGGTTCATATATAAGTTTAAGCAAGGATCCTCAGATAAGTTGGGTGGGCTCCCATATTAATAGAGTATAAAATTACAAGAGGCACCAGCATATTGCAATGATGATGAGGTCATAACAGTGATGTAATCTGATGAATGCCCCATTTATGTATTGATGGAAATACATAAGAACATAGAATAACAGAATTGGGGGTCTCCTAATCTAAACCCCTGCTCAAGCATTTATATATCATTTCAGATAAATAGTTGCCCAGTCTCTTCTTGTATTTTTTAATGAAAATTTTATTGAAAGTTAAAAAAAAATATTTAAAAAAAGAGAAACATGTTCTCACATTTTTGCAACATTTTCATAGTGTCAATACATTTCTATTAGTGTCAGTTAAAGTCATTTGCTACAAGTAAATCTATAACTTGTTTCCTAAATCCTTACTTATTTATGTTATTACATTTATAATACAATATTTATTTAATTATATTACTTTACATATGTACATAGCTATATATACATTTATCCTTATTTCCATTTTCCATTATTGTTTGTTTAATCAATTTCACTAGACATCTTTATTTCCTTTTTATACAACCATTTGTACCATGTATTCCAGATTGTAAAAAGATTGCCCTCTTCCTTGTTTTTTAGTAACATGGTTAGTCTAACTATTTCTGCGCATTGCTGAATTTTATTAGTTATTGCCAAGTCCATGGGTATCATTGTTGATTTCTAGTTTTGGGCAAAGACTATGTTGTCCAGTCTCTTTTTGGAAGCCTCCAGTGATGGAACATCCACAACTTATGAAGGCAAGCTGTTTTACTAGTTGATGGCTCTCACTGTAAAGAAATTTCTCCTTTATTCTAGGTTGTTTCTTTCCATGGTTAGTTTCTGGGCCTTGTTTCTCATCATGCCTTTTGGTGCTTTGTGAATATGGTACTTCTGTGATATGTGAGTGTTGCCATTTGTCTGTCCAACCCATGAACACCTCTGCTACTTAGTCAAATAACCCTGACATTTTAAAATAGTATTAGTAGTTGTTGAATCATTCTTTCCATGACTCTTCTAGAAATGTGCTTCATCCTTGTACATTCTTCACATGTCACTCAGTTACAAAGATTTCTCTTTTGCTTGAATATTTCCAAAGAATCTATGAGAGGAAATGAATGGATCAGCCAAAAGAAAATAACAACCAATTTTTGTATGATTTAAATAACTGAAACTACCTCTGAGCTACTTCTCTTCCTCCCTCCCTACCTCCAAACAACCATTTGAAAGTATCCGGCTATTAGAAATGAACAGTCTGTCAAATTAAAGGTTGTGCAATTAATTAAGTGCAAATTCTGTAGAGCTGGACCAAGGAGAAAATTCATCACAGCTATGAAATATGACCTCTCATGTCCAAAAGACAAATATGTTTAAACAAATTATGAAAATTGATGACAAAATTACTGGTGGCAAAATGCACACAGAGCAAATATAAGACAGCTGTACTTGGATTCAGCATGGCTGTTCGCCCTTACAGAACTGAAGATTCATTATCTCTGCTTTCTTACAGAACATTTCCTAGTTAATTTCTACGATTCAGCATGGCTAGCCAAAACTTCTCAGTTGAATCACCAAATTGCTAATCTGGGATTTTCCTGCCAAAGTGAGAGATTCAGCCTCTAACTAATGTCATCACATTGTCTCGATTACAACATCTCTTTCCAATGAAAATGACCCAACAAACCTTTTCTAATGTAAGTGTACATACAAGCCTCATGATGACATTTCCTAATTTATTGGTATTTTGCTATTGGTATACCATATTTAAATTATTATGGATTTTTGTAGAGTGCATTGTGTGTCTCTACTACCCAGACACATTTGCTTAAATGACGTTTTGCATTCTACCCAATTTCAGTAAATAAATATCCAATGTATTAGACACTGAGTTCCACAAAATGAATCTCTGAAACCTGGATTCTTCCAAAGTTATGGGATCAGTTTCCCTGTTTCCCTGTCTTTTCTACAACCTTTCCGCTATCTCCCTTAATCTCATGAAGAGACAACTTTAAATAGCATGCAGTCACACATATCACAAGTGCCTTTCACATGTGTTGGGATGGCAGCTTTCCAAATTCTTAGAATAAAAGGCCTATTGATTTGAAATTCTCAGTATTATTCTCCCTGTACCTTTAAGACTGAGAAACTCACATATAATAGATAATGTGCACTGAATGTCCAATGAAGTGAATGAACCTACATAAGTGGCATGGAGAGGACTATGCATATCTCACTGAATACTATTACTACTAATACTAATGATAAGTATTACTACTAATACTACTGCTAGGTTGATAAAAATGGCATATACTATTCTAAACATCTGGGTGACTGTATAATTACAATCTTTTTTCAAAAAAATTAACAGTAAAGGAATTCAATATTAATGCATGGGAATTAATACCTTTATTACATGACTTGAAGAATATTTCTCTTACATTAGAGACATCATAATATACTATAGGCAACAGTGAGCCTTTTTGGATCTCCAGGAGGGCAATACCATGGGAAAAATATTTCTCTTCTGGTCAATCACTTTTTTAAAAAAAAAAATTATCTTGCCTTTTTTGTTTTTTCCCCATATACCAGTCTAGATGGCAAAAGTATTTTTCCCACAAGTGAGCTTGGTTGGGCTGAGAGAGAATGACTTATATGCATACTTGAGAGATAGTTTGGTGTGGTAGATAAGGCATCAGGCTAGAAACCAGGATAATGTGAGTTCTAGTCCTGCCTTATACACAATGGCAGTTGGGTGATCTTGGCCCAGTCAGTCTCCATCCTAGGAAGGAAGCAATGGCAAACTACCTCTGAAGTACCTTACAAGAAAACTGCAGGGACCTGTTCAGACAGTTTCAGAGAATGAGACATGATTGAAAGAAAGGGGGAAAAAAGCTTACATGTGAGTAAGTACCATTAAGTCCAGAGTAGCTTAATTGTTTTTTGAGAAAATTGTATTTATTTGAACTGCCCAGCATTTTTTTGGCTCCTTAGACTGCATCATGTGAGGAATTCTGTTTCTATGAGTTGAATAGGTTTCCTTAATCCATAAAGAATTATAATTCAGAAATCTCAATCAAGGCACAAATGACCAGTCCCAGATTATCAAATTTTGGATACATTATATATACAAAGACCTAGCACCAGAGGAAGGACAAAAAAGAATGGTTGGAAACTAATCAAGGAGAGAAGCAACCTAGAACTGAGGAGAATTTCCTGACAGAACAATTAATCAGTGGAACAACTTGTCCAGTGGTGGGATTCTACCAGTTTCCCCACCAGTTCGGTGATTGTGCACTTCGCGCATGTTTTCAGCTTTCCAAACCACCAGCTGAGGCCCTGCTGCACCAATCAGCTGAGGGGATAAAGAACAGAAAAACACAGAGGCAGATGGGAGGGTCAATCCTATGCTTTCCTCTTCTTTCTCTTCTCAGCTAACTGTAGGAGCTTTTTTTTCCGACCAGTTTGACCAAACTGGGTCAAATTGCTAGCATTTCATCACTGAACTTGCCTCCAGAAGGTGTGGATGCTCCATTACTGGAAGTTTTTAAGAAGAGATTGGACAACCATTTGTCTGAAATGATATAGGGCAGTGATGCCACCCATAATGCAATGCGTGCACAACCCCACCTGCTCCTCTACCTCTGTGCATGCACACACGACCCCCCCATGCTCCCCCGCCTCCTGCACATGTGCATGTGTCTCCTGCATGCACTCCACACCCTGTGCATGCACAGCAGATACCCGAAAATCAGCTGTCTGGCAGGAGGCGCACACACATGCACAGTGGAACTGAGTTGTGGGTGATGGCTCGCGTGCCAGCAAAGATGGCTCTGTGTGCCACTTCTGGCATGCATGCCATAGGTTCACCATCAAGGATATAGGGTCTCCTGCCTGAACAGGGCGTTGGACTAGAAGACCTCCAAGGTCCGTCCCAACTCTGTTATTTTGTTATTCTTGAGAATGGATGCTGGACAGACTATTGTTCTGATAAAAGTGAAAGGAAAGAGAAAGGATGACCAGCAGCAAAATGGATGGATTCAGCTTCAACCTCAGTGGATGTACCATTACAAAGTCTGAAGGTCTAAGTTGGGGTCATATCATCCTATAGAAGGCCTAACTTCTTGGTTGCTAAAGGTCAACACCAACTTGTTGGCATGTAATCAATGGTAATCAGCTCCTTATGAATCCAGTTCTATGTGGTAGGCCACTGAAGAATAACACAATTTGGAGTTTATTGGGATGCAGATTATCACACATCAACAACAAAATGTGTTGAGATTCCATGGTTTTTTTTTATGGCCAAACCTAGATGAATTATAATAATGCCTACATTGCCTTCCACATGAGCATTCTCAGGAAAATATCTGAAAAATATCAATCTATTCTTGGTAGCTATTCATTTCTACCAGAATGTCAAGAAAAGCCAAGGGTTTTTTTGTAATACCCATTAATTGGAAGGAGGTGCCACCCCCACATACTTTGATTATTGATTAAGCATTCAAAAGAGCCACACATTTGCCTTGCTTCTTTTCCCCCCATTTTCAATTTATGGCCACAAAGTTGCTGCTGCAAATTTTGAACCAACAAATTGCACTGCAGATATAAATCAGTAACTCTCCCTGCGCAAAGTATTGCACATAATTTGTGCATGCCGTCTCAGTGTCAGAGGTGCAGCAAGTCACTAAATCATGCTATATTAACAATTTGCAAACAGCTTTTAAAAAACACCAAATCAGCAACCACCATTAATTGGAAGGGATGCTGATATTCTGTATATATCATCTTGAGAAGGCACTCAAGGACTGAATCAAATGGACTTGATTCATCAAATCAAACCAATGATGTTAACTTATTTGTCAAATCTACTCAATACTCCTTCCTCACTCCCTGTCATGCCACTGTTGGAGACTGACTTTGGGAGATGGAACAGCTGACAGGGAGTGGAAGTGTGACTCTGGAGGTTGTGGAGGAGGCTGGAGGAGGGCAGAGACCAGCTGGGCAGTCAGAGGAAGACCCAGGCCCATCCCCTCTTCATCCTAGGGCATGCAGGAAGGAGCGGAGAAGGGACCAACATGGCTTACAGGAGGCAAAGTGGCCATGATCCTTCTCATTGGCTGCAGCTGGGGGGAATAGTATAAAGGAGGGGCATTTAAAACACAATGTTGCTAGAAGCAAAGTGTGTTTTATTTCTGGCTGAGGTTTATCTTGGTTGGTATTCTTCCAAAGGACTGTGCCTTGTTATCTTCTTGAAGTTTGTCATTAATTATCCTGGTTTGTCATGGAAATTCCTTCAGTGTGGTTTGTTTTGGTTTTCTATTTCTTCGTTATCTGTTCTTTGTGTTTGGACTGTATTTCTTTCTTTTGGAGACTATTTTGGAAAGAGTTTAATCTCCAACTGCAAACTATTGTACGGTGAGGCCAAGTTGGAGGCATTAAAGGAAATTTATGTACATTTGGGAATTTATTATGTGTATGCTGCTTCCTGCTACACTCCCCATATTTAGAACTAAAAACCACACTTCACATGTTCATGCTTTTATGACAGCATTCTGGATTCCTTCTTGACATTAATCATAAGAGTTATAGACATATATATATAATTGAGCAATAATTTCTACATGTAGTTCTTGACCAACAACCATTCATTTAGTGACCATTTGAACTTACAACAGCAGTAAAAAAATGTGACTTAGGATTGTTTTTTACTTATGACCATTGCAACATACCCATGGTCATGTGATCAAAATTTGGCTGCCTAGTAGCTGGTTCATACATTGCAGTGTCCTGGGGGGTCATGTGATCAAGTTTTGCGAACTTCTGATGAGCAAAGTCAATGGGGAAACCAGATTCACTTGAGAACAATGTTACTACTTTAACAACTGCAGTGATTCACTTAACAACTGCGGCAAGAAAAGTCATAAAGTGGAACAAACCTCACTTAACAATGGTCTTGCTTAGCAACAAAAATGTTGGTCTTAATTGTGGTCATCCATTGAGGACGACCTTTAAGAAATGTTACTTTTTTTTCAGACCAGTTTACCTCTGATGGTAGGTAGAATCCAGGGCCACAATTCAAACTGACATTAGAATGGAATAAAAAACATAAAGTTTCTCTGAAATGATATAAGGTCTCCTGCTTGAGCAGGGGTTGGTCCAGAAGACCTCCAAGGTCCCTTCCAACTTTATTATTATGTATTTCTGTAAATTTAGGCTTTGTCTTGGACTGGGATAGGAATTTCTGAAAACAGTAGTAAGATATTTGGGATTGATAGAAATATAGAAAACAGATTAACAGAAGATAAATACAGTGCTCACAAGTGTGCTATAATGCACCTTTTCAAGTTTTGCCGCAAGTTTAGGGAGACAAGCATCTTAATCTCTTGCCATTTTTTCCTGTCTCAAAGTCATCACAGAGCTTCAACTTGCCACTTCCTCTTTTAGAAACTGATCCCATAATAAGTCATTTAGAGATGAGTGTAATCATACCACAATGTGCAGTTAGGATAATGGATGGCTTGGGCTCTATCAGTTGTCTGCATCTTGAGGGTTTTGAGGTATGCCTTGGAGGAATGCATTAGATGCTATGGTTAATTAACTAATTTACTCAATCAAGTTTAAAAGTGATTTTAACTTTAATGGTGCCATTACATTCTAATATGAAAATAACAGTTTGTGTTCCTGGCAGTCCCCACAGTCCACCTCCTCTGTACCATCTACTTAACAATTTGATTCTGATTTGTGAGCCTTTACATCCATTTATAATGTCAAAAGCTTCTAAAACAATACCTTCCAAATCCGTTACTGGGCATGGAACTTACAGCAACAAATGTTGAATTCTATGGCAAATTCTCAGCATCTTGTAGCTGCGAGTAAAGTAAGGAATGCCATTTGGAGAGTATGTACTCAAACAGGGGTGTCAAATTTGATTTCACTGAGGGCCATATCAAGGTTGTGTGTGACCTTGGGTGGGTGAAGTGGGTGTGGCCAGGGTGGGCATGGCCAGCTCAATGTCATTTGTGTTGAGGGCACCTGTGGTGAAAACAGGCTCCCAAGCTCAGTTTTCAGCTGCGAAGGTTTCCTGCAACCCTCTGCCAATGAAAATGGAGTTTGGGAGGGCCATACTTTGGGCCAGTCCTTCTCTGTTTCCAGGGTGGCCCTGTGGGCCAAATCTAAGCACCCCATGTGCTGGATCCAGGAACAGGACCTTGAGTTTGACACCTGTTCTAGATGTACTAACCAGGGATCCCCAACCTTTCAGGGATGGTGGCCCAGAGCAGGGAGAGGGGGGAAAGAGGATATGATTTTGTGTCAGGAGCAAGCGCAGATCCAGCCCCTGGATCTTGAGTTTGACACACCTGTACTAAAACAAAGCCTGCATCCTTATGTAACTAAATGAAAGCTACACTGATGGATAAGCCTGTTCTTCCTTCTGATTTATTTTGGCTAAATCTAAATCTTGCACATTCTGTTTTACAATCCTAAAGGAGGGTTAAGACAATGGCATATTAAGGAGGCATGGAAAAAAGGAGGAGGCAAATCATTTTCAATTCAGTGGATTTGAAGCTCAGTGTTGTAGGTCGAAGTATTCTATGTCTGCATGAAAGGAGGAATGTTGGCAACAATTAGTGAAGCAAGTTTTATTAATTTATTTACAGGAAAGAAATTGTAGGGTCAAGCAAAGCCTAGCACCTAACTAATTACATCCTGTCACGAGGAGAGTCAAACAGCAATTGTTTTGCCCATGAGAGGCTGAGAAGAAAGGCAGAAGGAGAGACTTCAGGTTAGAAATATCTTAAACACAAGCCAGATTAATAGACGAAGAAAGGACATAGAACAAATCCTTGAAGAACTGCCTTCATTGAATTTCAATCTCCAATACTCCTGTCCTGAGTTTGAAAGAGCTTCTTCCTAATTTTTCTTTGTTATGATCATGCAGCAGCCATTTCAACACACTACAACAGAGGAAAATGAGTTGGGAAGCTAATTTTTGAACTAAAGGGAAGTGAGACCTTATCCAACAATTACACAGTTCTGTTCAGAATTAAGTGGAGAATGGTTTTAGAGAAGTTATGTCTGTCTCTATTGTTTCTACTAACCCAACCGGATCTAGTATGGATCATGGTCTGGATTATGGAATTTTGTTGTCTTCATGTTGTAGACCACCTGAATCACTCATATATTGTGATGGAAGGTAATCTAGATTTCCAGGAGGGAGGGAGTGTGTTCTGTATAACTTGGAAGGTTCCAAGTAGTCAATTCTGATTGGCCAAAAAAGGCCAGTAGTGGATTGGTTC
>BHFT01007134.1:0-13261 GCA_004320025.1 Laticauda laticaudata | reverse complement strand
TTTCCGTTGTTGTCCGTTCTGTTTATGCAAATTTGGGGCACTTTTGAGAGCGGATAACAACAGATGGAGCCACCCCCAAAAATTTTGCTCATCCGCTGTGTCCTTTTTGCATACGTTTTGCATCCGTCAGCCAGTGTGACCTAGCCTTAAGTTGTTTACTGGAGTCTACATATTGCTCCCAAAAATCTGGGTCCTCATTTTACTGACCTTGGAAGGGTGGAAGGCTGAGTCAACCTTGAGCCAGCGTGAACCGAACTGCCAAGCTGCTGGCAGTCAGCAGAAGTAGCTTGCAGTACTTCATTCTAACCACTGTGCCACCATGGTTTTTTATGCAAAATAAGTATACCATATGCTTTGGGCATCAAGGGAAGGAAAGCACCATAGAGTATTTTCCTCTAGTCATCCTGCCTATAACTCTCAACAAACTTAACAGTCATTTGTCCAAAATGGTATTGGGTCTCCTGCTTCAGTTCAATCTGATTGATTGAGACCCCCATCTAAAAAAACACACAGAGGCAAACACACACAGAGAGAGACAAGTTAGAGGATATAGTTATCATGATAATTGTCACCGAGTCCCCATATATTGGAGAATTAGAATGAACACTGGTAAAGTAGCAATGATACAGGATGCCTGCACCTTTATCTGAAATTCTGATGCTTTGTGTGCAATTTAATAAGGGAACAGGTAGACTCTGAATATGTTTACACACATATGTCCAAAGAATAATATATTAACATGTGGAACATATTTTTTCCTGAACAAATTCTAAATGGAAAAGGATAAGAAAGAAAGTTGTAAAAATAGAATAGTATATATCTAATCATGACTGTTTAATGCAGTCATCGTGGGACATGTTATTTTTAAAAGAAGCTCAATATTCAAGGGTTGTTGCTATTTTTTTAGCTAAGCAAGTACTTACCAGGAATAGTTATCATTTATATTTCTCCTTCCTCAATTCTGCTGATGACATGAATAATATACTAGGATATCCAAGTCCAAATTCCAGTAAGAAGGTGTTTAGTACTATTTTTAAGGGAGTAATAGATGGAAAACACAGTGAAAGATTGAGAAAAATGTCATCTTCTAAAGATAATCCTCCATTCATGATAAATACTAAATCTTGGTGTTTTTAACTCTGTTAAACAGAAATATAACAAGAAATGAACTGAAATTAGGACTTGGACACAACTATCTATGGGCCACAGATAAGCAGGCCCTGAATAAAATGGATCTCTCTCTTAGACTTTCTGATATTCAGAATTGTAGAACACATATCATTAGAGACAATATGTAGTGATGATGGCTAATTGTGACTAAAAGCATTTTCTTCCATTGAATTTTTCAAACCCTATTTTAAAGACATGATACTTAGCACCATCAGCACACAGTGCAGTACTATTCTAAAACTTTTTACAAATATTCTGATGTAAAATTTCATTAGCATATCTGAATAAGTTAATATATGCAGATGAAATATCTGTTTGAGTTCTCCATCTTTTTATAATTCCTTCCTTCTTTTTCCTTCCTTCTTTTTCCTTCTTTCTTTTTCCTTCCTTTTTTTTCTTTCTTTCATTCAGGCAATAATGCAGGTGAAGAACGCAATAGGAATCAACAGGAGTGGGATTCAACTGGTGTAACAACCAGTTCGCGTGCATGCACAGCATTTAGAAACCACCCATTTTCAGCTCTAATACTTACCTTCTACTGCAGCCGTAGTGAGTAAAACAGCTGAGGCACAGCAATCTGCTGTGCTGCGAGAATCAGCTGAGCTGCAAAACACAGAACTAAAGGACAGACTAGGGCAGAGGTGGGTTAGTGTGGCCAAATGATCACCAGAACTACGGGTTCACCCAAACCAGAATTATTGGTTCACCTGTACTGGAACTACCAGTTCATCTGAACCAGTCCAAACCGGATAAATTCCACCCTTGGGAATCAAGGGGATTTGGTTGGAGAGGGGATATTTTTGGCTAACTTTTAAAATCAAACTGTCTTCTCAACGCATACATGTTCACCTTCCCGTCTATGTCCTCTAAAGGACAAATTTCATACTTTTAGTATGAAGTTTTACTTTTAGTAAAACTGTAGTAGATTTATCTTTTTCTACTGTAGCTCTCCTTTCATTCTCATCAAAGTGTAATCAGAACATCAGAAGCTCTTTGGAATAGTGGTTTCACATCTGGAGCTTGAATTTTTACATACACATGAATCCTTCCATAAATCATTGCTTAAATGGCAGACAAAGAGTATAATGGGTATCAGATCAGTCTGCAAAGTGCAATCAGAAGGCTTCCTCTTATCTTGCAGAACTGAGTCTTCAGAGGAAAAATACTTTCAAGGGTTCTTGGATTTTGCAACATTTTATTCATTCCAGTTAGGTGGTGATTCTCATTATTAATACCAGAAAATACAAATTAAACTATTATTTTTCCTTTACCCAGCACCCAGAAATATTTCTTCCATTCACTCAGTATGGCTGAAACTATTATATGCAAAGATTATTGGCTTCATTGGGGAGGGGGACCGAAAGTCTTTTTTTAAAATGTATGTATCTTTATTTCCCCCATAGGCAGAATGTCTTTCCAATACTGCATATTCTCTCCTACTCCACCTGGATTTAAGCTGAGAACCAGATGTGTGGAAGAAATAGTAAACTAGTCAGCACAAATACATTTGAAGCTCTTTAAGTCCCCCCTCTTCCAGCAAATTCCAAATGAAAATTCGTATAACAGTCAAGCACTTGTGTTTTTTTAGAGTGGGGAAAACATTATTGAAAACAGATAGAAAAAGAAGGGAGAGGGAGGAACTACAGCTATTCTGAATGTGCCAGTACATTGCATATATCTCCTAAATGTTGGAATATAAGTAGCAACACATGGCTTTCAAAAGAGGTCATAGATTCAATCTTAGCTTGTATAGAACAGCTTAAATATACTTGAAGTATAAGTTTGACGTTCTAGTATACACACCAAAATGTGCCTAAACTGACTGGCCCTTAATGTCAGCATGGAATGATACATATGGTACAGATATGGGTAGATTTTCACTGTCTTGCTAAAAAGTCATTATTTCAAAGTCTTGATTGACTGCCCAAGCCAAGATGGGAAACAGATGTCAATATCTATGGGTCTACATAATGATGAACATATGGAAGATGGTCTCATGGAATGTTAAAGCAGTAAATGATAGAGGGGGAGAGGGAGGGAGGGAGGGAAAGGAATGGAAGCGAAAGGAAGAAGGAGAAGAAAGAAGTTTAGAAAAGAATTGGCCACACCTAATGAGAAGGAAGGACTCCTGAGAAGAGCCATAATGCTGGGAATGATTGAAGGGCAAAAAGAAGAAGGGGATGGCAGAGGAATGAGATATGGCTGATGAATCATTTGAAGCAGTTCGTGTGAGATTAAGTGGACTCCGGGAGATGGTAGATGGACAGGAAGGCCTGGAAGGAACATTGTCCATGGAGGTTGTGATGGGTAGGACACTGGACTTCGCAACTACAACAGCAATAACCAATGCCATATTGTTGAACTTGAGAAATTCCAATGATTTGGCAGATGACGTTAGCAGAAATTATATAAATAGGTAAGAGTTTGGATCCCAATATTAATTGTAGTAAAATCACTTCTGCATAACGGGAATGAACCAAGTACCAATTGAAATTCTTATGTATAACAGAAAATACAGAAGAAAAATGAATGGAGAACTGTATACAAATAAAAACCAGTTTGTGTAATGGTTAAAAGCCCCTGTCACAAAGCACCAATGGATTGGGAAGAGGATAGTTAAAATGGAAAGAAACATTTGCCATCCGTTGGTTTAAATGCATGCTGTCCGTTCCGTACTCACTTGCGTCCGTTTCCATTACTCTCTATCAGTTCCAGCATCCGTTTGACTGACATTTCACCCACTCAAAAAGTTTTGAGCTGCAACAAAACTTTTTGAGCGGGAAATGTATCCAACGCATCCATTCTGCATCCCGCTACGCATACGGGGAACATCCGTTCTACATCCGTTGTCATCCATTACAAATTCGCTTATATCCGCTAGGCATCGGACTCCAACGCAAACGCGATCCCCTCCAGGGAAACGGGAACACAGGGAGGAAGCAAGACTGACGCGGACATGGACACCGCAGCGTTAGTAAGCAACGACGGAGAAAAGATTGAAGCGGATGCAAGCTCGCATACAAGCAATTAAAACGAAAAAATTGTATCGCAGAGGGACATATCTCGGATATTTAGGATGTTTATGCAGGTATGCCATAAGAGGATGCAAAAGGACCAGTGATGCTTCCTCGAGCTGTCTCCATCACACAGTGCTGGCCATTTATGTTGAGTGGCCCCTACAATGAACAGGGCATTTAATAAAGAGTTTGTTTATGTTGAAAATGTTTTGGATCAATGATTACTTGTATTGATAATAAAGGCTAAAGGTGTGGCACCTGGGAGGGTGGAACCATTACAGTCCCACTAGCTTGCATGGAGGCTATCTATCCCACAGCTATTACCCATTCCCACAGGTATCCTAACCCAATACCCCAGCTATTACCCCAATCCAAACAGGTATTCATAACCCATCCCATCAGCTATTACCCATCCAAGCAGGTATCCCTGCCCATACCCACCAGCTATTACCCATCCCAACAGCATGCAAAAGGCTGAAAAACCATTCCAAAAGTTTCACCAAGACTTTATAAATAAATAAATGAAGCATAATTGTGAAGTAAAATAATCTTTTATGAAATAAAAAGCTGTAAAAGCCAAATGATCCAAGTGTCCCAAGCCAAAGATAAAGTTAACAGGTAGCCACCCAGTCTCTGCACTACTCTCAGTCACTCTGAGGCGTGCCCATAAGTTCTCAGGGTTGAAGGGTCCCGGTGCTGTGGAGGTGACTGCTGCTGGAGTGCTGGTCTGAGGCGCCATTCTGGGGTGCCTGGCCTGAGATGACAACAGGGGATGGTTGTGTGGAGGAAGCTCTCAAGATCTGCTCAGTCCTGTGACTTGTTGAGAGCCCCTTTCCTCCAGGAAATGGGGTGTCAGCCCCAATACTGATGACAGATGTTCTGAGGCCGGGCTTGGGCTGTGGGTCGAGGACGGAGAGTTGGTAGTGGGGCTGTTGGTCTGCAGCTAAAGCGAGGTGAAGCGTGGGTTGCATCTGTGGCATGGGGTGGCATCTCGTGGCATGGTGGGCATTGTGGGCACCGGTGGTCGGTGGCGTACATTACTCTGTAGCCTAGGATGGGTGAAGGAGACTGCACTTGTGCTGGCTCGAGGCTCCATGGTAGCCGTAGCCTATGGTAGGTGAGTGCCTGTGGAAGCCTCTGGAAGGGCATGATCATCCACTGGGGGAGGAGCAGACCTGGACTGGGTGGGAAGTAGCAGGTTCATCTGGGTCTCGGCAGGGGTTGTGGAAAGAAGAACCGTGTGATCCTGTCCCTTGTTCACCTGGATACTTGATTTTGATACATGTCCATGAGGGTCTGGTTTGATGTAGGTGAGGATAATAGGGCTTTCTGTTGGAGGATGGTACGTTGGTGTGTGACCAGCTGAGAGAGGAGATCTACGTGCTTCTGAGTGGTGTCTCTGATCTCCAGCAGGAACAGTAGTCGTCTCCTGCCCCCCGGATTCCTGGCTTCTTCTACCTGCTTACTGTGGAGGGGAGACTGGGTGGATGTGCTGGCTGGTAGGAAATGCCCTCTCCTTTGCTCCCCATGCGTCAGGATAGGCCTCTCCACGTGCCCACACACGGGAGTGCAGGCTGTTTGGGGGTCTTCTGTTTGGCACACATCCACAGATTACCTGCCTGGACATCAGGAGCTGACTCTTGGCTAGAAAGAGGAACTGGCCTTTGTGGCTCCTGAGAGAGAGGGTTGTCAGAGGGGCTGTTCGTTGGTGGACGCACCCTCCAAGAACTGCACATTGGCCATCACGATAGGTTCTCTCGGTCTGTCATCTTGAAACCGTTGGCCCTGGCCAGATTTCTAGGTGGCAGCTTCCCGTACCAGGCTGGTGCGTGTCTTCCACCAGCCCGAGGAGCACCTCCGAAGTGTAGCCAGCTCTTCCACCTTCTCTCTCCAAGCAGGTTTGCTTCCTTTATGTGTCTTGATAGAGCCTGTTGTCCCTTCCGCAAATGATACACTCCCTCATGCCATCCCAACACCTCCTCCTCATGTTCCTTTCGATATGTGTAATTGCCTCCTCTCCTTCTCGTTTCTCGCAATATGCCTCTATCCTCCCTCTGGCGGGCCATCTGGGCCCTCATCAGAGGGGCTTTTGAGGTTGTAGGATGCTCACCACCAGCCACCACCACCACCAGCAGAAAACGAGAACAACAGTAGAGCAGCAAAAGCAGCACCAAGCAACACCAGTAGCACCAGAAGCACCAGCAGCAAACCAGCAGGACCAGGATCAGCAGCAGCAGAGGGAAGCACCAAGCAGCACCAGCAGGATCAGCAGGACCAGGAGCATCCAGCAAGGACCAGGAGCACCAGCAGGACCAGCAAGGACCAGGAAGCAGCACCAGCAGAGTAAGCACCAGCAAGCACCGGCAGCACCAGAGCAGTGCCAGCAGAAGTAAGCACCAAGCAGAAGCACCAAAGCACCAGGAGTAAGCAACCAGTAGAAGCTCCAGATCAGAAGAGTCAGCCCGAGCAGCCAGAAGCCCCGGCAGAAGCAGAGTCAGGGCCAGTGTGGGATAGTTGGCCCTGTCCTTCCTTGCCAGGCTGGCAGCAGATGGTCAGAGGCTTTCTCTTCCTTTCCCATGGTTGTTGGAAATGCCTGGCTGGCTGAGTGGAGCTGTTGTCTGGCAGCAGGTCTTTCCTCTGAAATGGTGACCCTGCCTTGCAAGCTGCATCCCTTTTATATCTGTTTGGGGCTGACGCAATGCATCCTCCGCATGCGCAGTTGAAATGCTTTTGCATCTTGCATTAGGCATCCGCTAAGGCTTCCGCTCTGCATTCCGCTTCATCCGCTCAGCTATCCGCTCGGCATCCGTTCCTTTCGTGCACCTTCCGCTTCGTCTTGTGCTCCCACCGGAAGCCCCGTGGATGTTCCAATCAGCTTCCATCCGCTAGGCCTTCCTGGAGCAATGCTGCTTTCCATCCTGGCTACTCTCCCCGTCCGTGTCCTTTCCTGGCTACGTCCTCCCCCCGTCCGTTCCTTTCCGTTGTTGTCCACTCTGCTTATGCAAATTTGGGGCACTTTTGAGAGTAAATAACAACGGATGGAACATTTTCTCGTACGCTGTGTCCTTTTTACATACGTTTTCCATCCGTCGGCCTATGTGACAGGCCCTTAAGATTCTGGACTAGTAACAAGGTTGTTGTGAGAAAAATAGAAAGACATAAGAGTATTATCTATGGCATCCTGAGCATTACAAAACAAAGGTAAGAAATAATAATAATTGGAGCACCACTTGAGCACCATTGGCATTGACAAAATTCACCATTGATCAATTACAAAAGACAATTGGAACATCCTATGTCCTATAACAATAGATTTGACACTGTCAAACAACATCTGGCTCTCAAGTAATTGAGAAGGACTTGATAGGGAGATAAAAACAGCAAATCCAATCTAATCTACCTGACAGTGTGCATCTTACCACAAGTAATAACAACAGTAATAGTACTTAGACTTATATACTGCTTCACAGTGATTTTACAGCTGTCTCTAAGTGTTTTACAGAGTCAGCATATTGCCTCCAACACTCTGGGTCCTCATTTTACCCGCCTTGGAAAGATGGAAGGATGAACCAATCTTGAGCCTGGTGAGATCTGAACTGCCAAATTGCAGGCAGCCAGCAGTCAGCAGAAGCAGATTACAGTACTGCATTCTAACCACTGCACTACCATGGCTCATAAGCAAACAAAAAAGCAAACAAATTGACTCAGCCAGTAGACAAAAATACCAAATCCAATCTAAATGTATGACTATGCTTGCCTAATATAAGCTGGTTGCTGCTAACAATTTGTTTCTTCTATTTAATTGTAAAAAAAAATAAAAAATTCGGAATATCAGAACATCCTTGCTAGATCTATGCAGCTCTATGTCTAACTCTATCCCTGTGATTCAGAAGTGTTCTCCTGTTCAACAATAATTCAAGTGAAGGACTCTTTTAAGTGTATTTTGTAAAGTAATGCAGTCTCCTTCTGACAGTGAAGCAAAATTATCACATTGTTCTACTTTAAAGAACCATCTACCCAAAATAAAGATGGCAAACACTTTTTCTGACATGATGTGAAGCCCCTCTTTTAGATGAGTCAAAGAAGGACTTTGGAAAATGAAGTCAATGGCAAGAAGTAGAAAAAGAAGGAAGAGGAGGAGAATAAGGAGAATGTGGAGGAGGAGGAGGAGGAGGAGGAGGAGGAGGAGAAGAAGAAGAAGAAGAAGAAGAAGAAGAAGAAGAAGAAGAAGAAGAAGAAGAAGAAGAAGAAGAAGAAGAAGAAGAAGAAGAAGAAGAAGAAGAAATTGTTCATGCAGCCATCTCATTTCATCTTTCTGTGTTTGGTGTTTGCAAACTTCAGAATTGATAAGGAGAATATTTAAAATTTAGGGTTGAAATGAAGGGTCCTTGATATTCTCCAATCTTGGTTGTTGTTCTTGTTCTTTTACAGATATTTGATTACCCAAACTAGGTAACAACATTGGGGCACTGAAGATGTCACTGAGTGTTGGTAATGGGATGTCTGCAAGAAAACAACCTCTCAACATCAGGATTCTAACACCATTTTTTTCAATTTAGAATTGAGGAAGCTCTCCGATAATTATTTCTCGGTCTCTCTTTTCTCACTCTCCATACACACTCACAGAAACAACACACAGAGACACAGTTCCTAGTTCTTGAGAAAATGGGAGCACCATGTGAATACAGTGTGTATTCTACAGTGTATGGGGATGGTAATTCTTCCTGTTTGAAGATGATCACAGTGATTAGAGAAAGTAACACCCAGGAAGCTCAGTGAAAAGACTGCAACAATACTAAACCTTTGAATCGAAGGACCAAGCCCTTTTCTTGTATTTTCTCTGGCCCTTGACTGTCAGACTAAATGCTTGCATTTCGGAGAAGCAATTTAATTCACTGCTGATTGCCTCCAGTCTGAGTGCTGCAAAAACGATCTCATGCAACATCTGTTAATGCCAGCAGGAAAGCTTTTCTTATCCTAATTGTATCAAGGTGGGATGTGAAATGTATCAAATTGTTGCATAAATTAGAGCTTCCTGGCCATATCCATCCAAAGGAAAAGGAAAAAGGGGCATTGGGGGGGCAAGGGTGGATGAGTGGGTGCTGTGCACCCACCTGAGCTCTGATTTTTTGCCTTCCTGGGCCCCAGGAAAGCTTCCTAGGAACAAAAATGCTCCCCCCCCTGGAAGCTTCCCTGTGGCCCAGGAAACAAAAAAAAGGGGGGGCTGCTGCAAAAAGAAGAAGAAGCCATGCCTACCCTGTCACACCCACCTAGTCACGCCCACAGAACTGGTTGTTAAAAAATTTGAATCCTACCCCTGCCTTTCTTGCTATAGTTGTTAAGTAAATTACTGCAGTTAAATTAGTAACACAGTTGTTAGGTGAATCTGGCTTCCCCATTGACTTTGCTTGTAGAAAAGTTGCAAAAAAGGATCACGTGATCCCGCAATATTGCAACCATCATATATATGAACCAGTTGTCAACCATCTGAATGTAAATCATGGGATCATGGTAGGGCTGGGATGCTATCGGTTCTGCCCGGTTCTAAAGAACCAGTAGATCTGAAGAGCAGCAGACACTAAAGCAGTTCTGTGTTTGCTGCTATTTGGCCCACCCACCCACCTGTCCTTTATTTCCTGCTTTTTCAACCTCAGCTGCTTTGCACAGCACAGCTGTGGTTGAAAAAGCAGGAAAATAGAGGCTTTTCAAATGCTACGCATCTGCACACAGTGCTTTTCAGCTGTTCAGGCGGCACAGCTTAAGATTTTTTACACATACATGCATCACGCATCAGGCACAAAACATAGTCACCAAACTGGTAGCAACACTGGTTGAATCCCACCCCTGGATCACAGGGATGCTGCAATAGTCATAAGTGTGAAAAATAGCCACAAGTCAGTTTTCTTTAGTGCTGTTGTAACTTTAAACAGTCACTAAATGAACTATTATAAATTGAGGACTACTGAATATTCCCAGGATTGGATAGATTCATCCACATGACTAATAATAATGCAATCACAGCCAGCATTGACACTGAACATGAATGAAAACAGAATGAAAAGAAATTGGTACTTTCTATCTACATACAAAATATCCAAGCAACAATACCAATAACAATAGCAATAGCATTTAAATATATCATTTCACCATGCTTTATAGCCCTCTTGAAACAGTTTACAGAGTCAGCCTATTGCCCTCCAATAATCTGGCTCCTCATTTTACCAAACTCAGAAGGATGGAAGGCTGAATCAACCTTGAGCCTGGAAGTAACCTGCAGTACTGCATTCTAACCACTGTGCCACCATGGCTCAAAAAGAGGTAAAAGAGATAAATGTATTTCTTAAATCTAAATTAGACAGCCTTTTTAAAAAAATAGAAATTGCTACTTTGATGAAAGATTAAGTGAACTAAGAAACGTATCGGTGGGATTCAAATTTTTTTACTGCTGGTTCCACGGGTGTGGCTTGGTGGGCCTGACAGGGGAAGGTTACTGCAAAATCCCCATTCCCTCCTCACACTACTAACCTGCTTTCCAGCTCTGTTCTCCTGTGCAGGGCAACCAAAGAACACACAGCTAGGATCAGCTAGGACTCGGGAGGCAGGGAATAAATGGGGCAGGGCAAGTCAGAGGTGGTATTTGCCAGCTCTCCGAACAACTCAAATTTTCCACTACTGGTTTTCCAGAACTGGTCAGAACCTGCTGAATACCATTTCTGCACTTTATGTTATATGCCCAGTAGTTTAAAAAACAACAAAAGCAAAAAGCAAGCAGGAATATAAACATCCTCCATGTTCTACAACAAGAAAACTTTCCTTAATAATGGGACAACATCCAGTAATGGATATGGAAGAAGAAGAAGAAAAGGAAGAAGAAGAGGAAGAGGAAGAAGGAGGAGGGAGGGAGGAGGAGGAAGGAGGAGGGGGAAGGGGNAGGAGGGGGAGGGGGGAAGGGGGGAAGGGGGGGAGGAGGAAGAGGAAGAAGAAAGGTTTGTCCATGTTGGTGCAATATATACTTTAAGGTACCCTTTTATATCACGATGCGGTATTACAATCACAGGAATAGAGTCCTCTCTTACAGCTTTTGGTAGTTGGAATGTCCTGTTGCATTGGGGCAAAATAGCTGGATCTTTAGGCATACACTGTAGTCCAATTCCCATTTTAATCAGAAGAAATGCAAAATGCTGCAAAATTATAACATTTAGACTTTGAGATATGTAGTAAGTCTGCCCTGGATTCTTGCCTGAGTTAATTTGATGTTTCACTTTCAGTGGAATCTATAGCAAAATGACCACCAGAATCCAGTAAAGTCAAGCTAGCGTTCAACTATTCTTTTAAAAATGTATACATTTTAAATTTCATACCTGAGCAAGAGATTGGATTACAAGACTTCCAAGATCCCTTCCAACTCTGTTATTCTATTCCATTCCATTTAGAATGTAAATACCATTTTAACCATTTTAACCTTTCCATTATCAGGATTAATATACCCTGTGTGTTCTCTAGTGCTTCTTTCTCAAAGTCCTTTTTGGAATATCACTATAATCATGAAATGTCATGTGCTCATGTGGACATTCCATGAATGCTATAGAAGTCTATTTGAAATGCTCTGAGTTGAAGTACTAGGAAGTTTCACATTAAGTTTAATGTTAAATTAAGAAAAGCAAACAAACTAATAAAGGGCCCAAATGCAATCAACTTGGACTCCAAACAAAGTCCAGCTGCCCTCCACTAGAAATCAATGGAATATAAAGTTAATATGTTGTTGTTGTTGTTGTTGGTAGTAGTAGTAGGAGCATCAGCAGCATATTTGTATTAAATGGTTCATCAGGTTCCAAACTAGAAACCTGATTAAAAAAGGACATTAATTTGAGAAAACCTTTATTAATCAACATATTTGAATGATTGACTTGAATTTATTTTCCTTGTTTTTTTTAACAATTACACATTCTTCAACACATTCTGAGTTATACTATGGAGTTGTGCAAAGTTTTACATTGTTTCTTTTGCTTGGTATTGTTTCCAAGTTTCTGAACCTCGACCTCTTCTACCCCAGCAAGATGGTCCTGTGAAGATCATCAGTCTACAACATAAAGCAATAATCCTTTCCTCTATTTTCAACAATTGCTATGGTACATAGAGTCATATTACCTTGGATAGTAACATATAGTTGTCAGTGATATCTTATTTTTCATACAAGGTAGTATATAGAATTCCATATTCCCAACTGTTTTCCCATCTAACTACTTAACCAGGCCCATTCTGGCATATCCAAACATCTGTTTCTAATGTGATAAAATTTTGATAGGTATATTTTTAATATGTTCCATCTGTTATAAGATGTAATAACATTAAGATGCCACTTTAAAAGGAATAAGCAATTGTGCATTGCTATTAATAATAGATTAGCATTAGAATTATTTATTGGCCAAGTGTGATTAGACACATAAGGAATTTGTCTCCGGTGCATAAGCTCTCAATGTACACAACAATAGTGATAGATCATTATCATAGTCATTTTAACAATACATTCATGATAAAACATTAGATACAACACTTAGTGACAACCATGGATACTAAATAATCAATCAACATAAATCACACTAGGATATTAAGTAAACAATACCTGATATTGATAATATCTTTTCAGGAGTATTTTTCTCACTATCTTTGATCATTCAGAATCTAACAGAACTAATTAGTACTGGGAGTAAAGCTAAACTATAAGTACTTGGTTGAATCCAAATATCTTGCTCTATGCATGATGTATATTTTTTCAATACAGACTAATGAAAAGACATGCTAATTACTACTACTACTACTGCATTACTCTGAAAATCTATCTGAAGAGTTGGAAGATATTCAAGAAGAATATAGTGGTTTGAGATATCCACGGGGGAAAAGGAGTGAGTGAAAATGCCTTTTCCTGCTCTTCCATCAGTTAAGATGTCCTGTAGATCAACCTCATTCTGAAAATACCATAACATTTTAGGGTCCTGCTTATATTATAGTGCGGTATCTGCTATCCCGCATTAGATGGGCGTCTCATGATAGGGAGCGAAAGGAGAAAGAAACGA
>BHFT01007133.1:0-12871 GCA_004320025.1 Laticauda laticaudata | reverse complement strand
CTCAGCTGAGATCCACCTAGAATGCTATGGACACCTCTATCCCTCCCCTAGAGCCATGGTGAATGCCATTTCTGAGGTATTGGGGGGGAGAAGCAAGAGGATGGCTAGCAACCCTCCACAAGAGAAGCCCCGCCCAGCTGCATGATGCAGATGACTTCCTACAACTGCTAGAGGCCAAATTTGAAGAGGCAGAGAATGACCTGTATGCAGAAGTTGAGCTCAGAAACCTCTAAAGCAAGGAGGGCATCAAGAAACACATCCATGAATTCAGGAGAATCAGTGGGAAGCTACCCCTTTTGCCTTAGCAGATACTGGTTCATTTTTTCAGAACAAACCTGGACAAACAAATTAATAAAGTAACTACCTATTGGGACATCCCAAGCCAAGTCTCTGAGTGGTTCCAAGTTGCCATAAAACTCGACAGGGCAGTACATGCTAGTGACATGAGGAAGCCATCAGGAATCAGAAACAGAGGGCAACCAGACCAGGAGCCACCAAGCCGACGGAACAACACAGCACCACAATCTGCACCCAAAACCAACCCTCTCATGAAGCCCAATTAAATGCTACCAATGTGAAGGTATGTGCGCACATGGCAGGGGCATGCACAACCCTGCACAACCAGATTCAAAACCAAGGCTGAAACCACTACCCAGGGCATGACCGGAACGAGGCCCCAGACACACCACCAATGCATCCCAGAAGGTCCTTAAGGCTGCAGAGGTCCCTTTCCATTCAGCCGAAGGGGGAGGAACCCCAGACAATGATGACCAGTCACTGGATTCTTATCTTATTCTTATTGCCCTCGTCTTCAGCGAGGACGAAGGTGAAAACAACCCAATGGTAAGTGGACCAATTCCCCCTTTCATCTTTCCAATATGGCTTATGGCCCCAAAAGCAGGAAATAAGGGGATTTTCCAAGCCCTAATAGATTCAGGTGCACCAGGTGCCCAATCAACCTAACCACCCTCCTAAAATTGGGGATCAGAGCAAAAAAGCTAGCTCACCCAATCTGGTTTTAACAACTGGGAGGAGCCTATGCCATTCACTTAACTGAACCCATGAGATTAGAGCTAGCAGTTCATTGGAAACAATTTGATTTCTGGTGGCTTCCAAAGTGACGGATGCAATCATACTGGGACTTTCTTGGCTTAAACAAGTGGGGCCCGACCATTTAGTGGCAGGGGGACAGCCGCAGACTGAGGATAGCAAAGGGACCTCAACCCCTTCCTCACCATCGAATAAAAACACCACCCATGCAGGGGACCCCCTCAGAGAGTTCACCAAAACAACTGGCAGCCACCTCTTGACAGAACCCCAGAGGCCAGACTGATCCCAAGGGAATATCAGGGCCTCGCTGAAGTGTTCAGTGAGACTGAGTGTGACACCCTACTCCCCCCCATCATGATACAGACTGCACCATTGAAATAATTCCCAAGGCAAAACTACCAAGCCCCCAAATGTATGTCATGATGTCCCGGGAAATGCAAGAAATGCACAAATATATAGACAAAAACCTAGCAAGGGGGTTCATTGAGTCAGCCAAGCCATAGGTCACAGCTCCAGTCCTATTCAAAGAAAAAAAAGATGGGACTATGAGATTATGCATTGACTTTAGAGCAATCAACAGACTGTGTGTACACAATCTATACCCCCTCCCACTCATGAAGGACATGCTATTCCACCTGGCCAAAGGGAAGGTCTTTACCAAATTAGACTTCAGAAAGCATACTATTGAGACTTCATCAGGGAGGGAGATGAATGGAAAACAGCATTCAACTGCCCCCTAGGGAGCTCCCAATTCAAAGTTATGCCTTTTGGACTACAGGGAGCCCTGGTAGTGTTCATGCAATTAATAAATGAGGTGCTACACGAACATCTTTATCAGGGGGTCCTTATCTACTTGAATGACATTCTCATCTACACTGAGATGATGGACAACCATGTACTCCTAGTGCACCAAATACTGGAAAAATGTCTAGCAGCAAACCTGTATGTCAAGCTGTCAAACTGCGAATTTCACCACGTGCAATTGGACTACCTGGGCTAGAAATGGACCCCACCAAAGTACAAGCCATTCTGGGCTGGCAATCCCCTTGCACCCACAGAAAACTACAAAGCAGTTTGCAAACATCCCCTCCTTCGTGAGGATTGCCAAACCCATGATGGACCTCCTAAAATCCGAGAATCGTATATGAACCTCTCTTGGAAGTCTAAAACATCT
Source organism: Laticauda laticaudata (assembly GCA_004320025.1). NCBI lineage: Eukaryota > Metazoa > Chordata > Lepidosauria > Squamata > Elapidae > Laticauda > Laticauda laticaudata. The sequence continues at coordinate 10,647 of BHFT01007133.1, read as the reverse complement.
TGTATGGTTGGTTTATATTCTATATACCTTGTCCATTTTCCTTCGAACCTCTTGGCCTTCTTTTTGTCATGCTTTTGCTATAAGATCTGTCATTAATTTGGGCAAGTCCTCCCCTCTTCTGTTACACTTTGAAATCTGAGGAGAAAATCAGCCTTTTCCATCTCCAAATATGTAATTGCCTCTTCTAATTTCCTGTTCTCTCCCATTAATTTCTGTTCTGTTGATTCTACTTTCTTATCTGTTTGTTCGACCTTTGCCTCCACTGCTTTCATTTTATGTTCCATCTTTACTACTGCTTGTTGGATTATACTTATCTTTTTGTCTAATTTCCATATTTTACCTTTCATTTCCCCCATTTCAGTTTTAAAGTTTATGTAGTTTCTCACCATTGTTTCTTGTATTGTTCTTAATGCCATTTGAATTGCTTGCATATTTGATACCTGACTCGCCTTCTCAGGATTCAGTATGCCCTCTATCGAACATTATCCTGCTGGTGATGTTATTGTTGATATTGGGTTGGATGTTGTTTTCTTCCCAATCTTAGGGGTAATTGTCATGGTGGACATTTTAGGCTTCCCAAATCTACCTATTTTCTTAAGAAAGTCTTTCAATATTATCATTCATTGTAATAACTCCCTTCTGCGGTTTCTATGTTTATCTCTTCTCTTTTATCTTATTCTAATCCCTTCAGTTTATCACTACAAGGTCTAATATACTTAATAACATATCTCCTTAATTTTATGCACACTTTATATGTATATCTATGTATTTATACAACAATGTAAAACTAAACATCGTTATTGATTAGAATCTATGATAGTCTATAACTCTCTTAATTTTCTGATATTATTTAATCCTTTTAATAAATTAATTAAGGATAATTCTAAATATAATAGCTTATATAGTAAACATATATAATTCAATAAATATAGATAAATATGTGTTTGATTATTTTCTTTTCTTATATACTGTATCTTATAACTTTCTTATAGTTTAATTAAGTCTGTGAATCAATATATAGCCATTAATAAGTTATACATCAATTAATTAATTAGTCATTAGCCAAGGTATCAAATTGTGGAAAGATATAAAGGATATATAGGGTATAGCAGTTATAAAGAATGTAGCAATCTATGAAAGGATACCATAAATAAATTCTTCTTGTAAGCAATCATTCATATATATATATATATATGTTTTTTTTTTAAAGTTTTCGTGGATTACGTGTGTGTTGCTGTTCAGCTTCCTTCGGATATTATCCCATGTCATTGTAGTTGTGCTTTTAAAGTGTAGCAATGTTTCGGCAGAATATCATCTGCCATCATCAGGCTTCTGTATTGTGTTCGTCTGTGAGTCAGGCTTTCACAGTCGTTTCTGTTTTAAATTTTGTGCTAGCCTACTGCGTATTTTAGAATGGTTTTTTTTCTTCATCCTGGTTGGTTGGGAGTCTGGTCTGTGTTTATTGGTCTTGAAGTTTGCTGTATTCTGATTGATTGTTGTTTCTAATATCTTCTCTCTGTTTTGTAGCATTCTTTTAGATTGGCTGGCAACATTGTGTTTCCTGTATTGGAGGCTTTTAGTGCAGCTTGGCTTCAGGTAAACGGGTGGCTATAATTTATTAGGAAGCTAGGTGCCTGGTTGGGATGTGTTTGAGCTGGAGGTTTGGGGGGGGGAAACCTGTTTGTGTCCAGGTGTTTGCTTGGCTTGTGGTGTGGAGATTCTTTTGTTTGTGAGTGCAGGCTTCCAGATAATTGACAGTCTGGTGGCACCATCTCTTTTATCATGCTTTTAGGTCTTTTTTCAATCTCTATGGCTTCTCTGATAATTCTGTGGCTGGAGTTTTCCATAGTGGCTAGGGTTTTAGTGTCATTGAGGCAATGCTGTGGCTTTCATGTGTTGGACTGGTGAGGAAGTGTGTCCAGCCGTTTTACTGCATTTTTGTGTTCATCCAGGCGGGTACTTATTCTTCTATTGGTCTGTCCAATGTAGTGGCAGGGCATGATGCGCAGGGGACTTCATATACGCCTTGGTTTTCCAGGTCAATCTTTTCTTTGGATTTCTTAGGATGGCTGCTATTTTTCTGTCTGTTTTGAAGGCAGTCTTGATGTGATGCCTGTGTAGTATCTTACTGATTTTGTCTGTAGTACCTCTTATGTAGGGCAGGACAGCTGTGTCCATAGGTCGTTCATCTTCTAGGTCTCTATTATGTCTCAGTGTATTTTTGTGATCAGGCCTGTGATTTTTGCTTTTTGTGAAGCCGTTAGCTGTCAGTACTTCAGTCAGGGTGCATAGTTCAGTCTTTATGTGTGTTTGTCCTGCCAGGCGTTTGGTTCTAAATTAGTTTTTTGGCCACGGAGTTTATCTGTGCTGGGTGGTGGTGGGATTGGCGTTGAGGTAGCGGTTGGTGTGTGTTTTCTTCTGGTATATGGTGTGCAATCTGTTTTTTTGTAGATTAGTACATCTAGGAATGGTGGTTGTTTGTTTCCATTTCCCATGATGACTTTGATTTTGGGGTGTGTGCTGTTTAGGTGTGTTAGGAAATTATTTTATATGTATATTGTATATATTAGTACGTGTATTGTATGTATTGTGTAAATATGTATATGCATATATATATATATATAATATAATGTATGTATATGTATATGTATATGTTATTATGTATAAAATCTATTTTAGATTTTGTTTCAATATACACATTTGAATTAATACTTAGAAAGTATACAGCTTTCTTCTTCTTTCTTCCTTTTTTCCCTTTCTTCTCCACACCATCACATTCCTTTCCTCCTTTCCTGTTTCCTCAGTCGTCTTTAACTACTTAGTCACTTTCACTCTCAAATTGCACAGTCACAGATTTTCTGTCAAAATGGTTCCACTCTCCGTTCAACTACAGTTCTGCCATTAAAGTTCCAATTGTTCTCTCTAATGTCTCTTTTCTGCTCTCCTAGTAATCAATCCAAATCGTAGAAATTTTAAGTTTTTATTGACAGAGTCTCGATCTGTTCTTCTGTGGTGCTCTCTCTCAGCTGTCAAACTGTTCTGTTTCCTCCTCTCCCTTTCACTCTGCTATCCCCCGCCAATTAGCCGCTGTATTCACTCTCTCTGGAGACTCCCTCTGTCAAAGTCTTTCACAGGGCTCTCTTCTCTCACCTCAAAAACTGTCCCGGTCTGCCGTTCTTCTGATATCTTGTGTTGATCCACTTTCCTGCTTCCCGATCGCAGGTGGCTGTCACAGCTTCGGACCTGCTGTAGATGCCGAGTTTCTTTCGTGCTTCTCGTCACAGTGGGAGGTTGCTTACCTCCACTCTGCTCCTAGGCTTTCCCTTCTAATTCGTGTGTCTCTCCAAGCTTCATGATGCCTCTGAGAGCTTCCAAGCACGAAAATTCGGATACAGGATTGCAGAGATCGCTCTCCTGCTCCGCTCCACTGTGACCTCACCACCGGAAGTCTCTACCCCTCTCTCTTTGTGTTGATCTAATGAGACAAATGTGTTTTCCTAATTTCTTGCAGTGTAATAAATGTTTCTGTTTTTCTTTTATATGAACTTCCTGCAAGGCTATTACATCTACATTTTGGTTCTTTAATTTGCTAAAAAATTCTTTCTTTTCACTGGAGAGTTTAGTTCATCATTAAGATCTTGCATTCCTCTCTCATCTCTTTCCCTAAGTCTAGATCTTGTGCTTCTTGTTGTTCTATTCCTTTGTTTCTTTATCTATTCTCTCACAATCCTCTGTATTTTTCTTCCATTTCCTTTGTCCTTAATATATAATGAGTTTCCTTCCCTATTCGGTCTTTCTACATGTCTTACCTCTGCTATGTCTCTTTCTTCTATTTCTTCAGTTTCTTCCTCATTGGTAAAATATTGATTGTGGAATTCAGCTTTATCAACCAAGTCTAGCCTGTATCTTTTTTCTTGTCAGATGACCATAATGTCTTCTGGAATCAACCACCTGAAATTTATGTTGTATCTGGTCAGTTTCATTGTCAAAAATTGATAGGGTCTTCTCAGATCCTTACCCTTCTTGGCACTTGTTTGAGTACTGTTATCTGTTTTCCTCTATATTCGATTGGCTCATCTCTTCTTCTGTGTAGTATCTCATCCCGTATTGACTTTTTAACAAATTTAATATGTATCTCTTTTGGGAGGTTGTGCCTCCTCGCATAATTGATCTGTACTCTGTATGGTTCATCTATCTCCGTAATCATTTCATCTCTTTCCGTTCCTTGAGCCTTTGCAATTAAAACGACCATGGAGTCCAGTCAGTCTTCCCCCTTTTCTTCCTTTACATTTTGGAAAAGCAAATAGTGGGCTGCTTTTTCTGCCTCTAGGAAGATCACTGTTGTTTCGAGCTCTTTGTTCGCTTGTATTAATTTTCATCGACTCTTTTTTTCCTTTTCCATTCTTGTTTCCATTTCTAATAGTTTCTGTTCATTTCTTACTCATTTTATCCATTGCTGAAATGCTTCAAATTTTCTCTTCCATTGTCTGTATTTTTTCTTTAAGTTCACCTGTTGTTCCTCACCACTCCTATGTCTTTTTTTTTTTTTANCCCTCCTATGTTTTTTTTTTTTTTAGCTCTTTGTGGCTCTTGGTCATTGTTTCTTGCATTCTTGCGTATTTAACAACACAGTTTGCAGGTCTTTGAGCAAGTTTGATCTTTCCCTTTGTTATGTTTCCTCAATCGATTTTTGATTAGAACGGCTTGATGACATTGCTGACGTCTGCAGGGTTGTTTTCCTTCGTACTCCAATCTTTGTTATGTTAATTCTACTAGTGATATTTAACAATCTTTTCATAAAGTTATTTTTTATCAGATACTCTCATCTCTTTCCTCCACTTATTAGACCCTTCACTGCTTTATATCTTCAGTTCCTTGCTATTTTATTTGTTGACATATAGATATTGCTATGTTTCAGCAAGAAACGTGCCTCACTCTTCAATTTATATCAATAATGATCCTATAATATCTTTAACAATGATATTTCTTATTAACAATATTCTTAATTCATTAATTGATTGATAATTATTGGTTAATCAGTTACTTATAATGTTAATGTATATAACACAATTACTATCAGTAAGATTATTATAAGTAAGTATAAGTAAGCTATTAATTAAAATAATAATGGTGATAATAGATATTAATGTATAGTAATAGAAGTGATAGTACTAGGTAATAGTATATACACTGCTCAAAAAAAAAGGAAACACTTAAACAACACAATGTAACTCCAAGTCAATCACACTTATGTGAAATCAAACTGTCCACTGAGGTGGCAACACTGATTGACAATCAATTTCACATTGTCTAAATGGAATAGACAACAGATGGAAAGCAGAGGCAGTTAACAAGACATCCCCAATAAAGAACTGTTTCTGCAGGTGGTGACCACAGACCACTTCTCAGTTCCTATGCTTTCTGGCTGATGGTTTGGTCACTTCTGAATGCGTGTGCTGTACTCCTAAGTGGTAGCATGAGACAGAGTCTACAATCACACAAAGTGGCTCAGGTAAGTGCAGCTCATCAAAGATGTCACATCAGTGCGAGCTGTGACAAGAAGGTTTCCTGTGTCTGTCAGCGTATTGTCCAGAACATGGAGGCACTACGCAGGAGACAAGCAAGTACATCAGGAGATGTGGGAGGAGGCCGTAGAGGGCAACAACCCAGCATTAGGACCGCTACTCCTGCCTTTGTGCAAGGAGGGACAAAAGGACACTGCCAGAGCCCTGCAAAATGACCTCCAGCGGGCCATAAATGTGCATGTGGCTGCTCAAACGGTTCAGAAACCCGACTCCATGAGGGTGGTATGAGGGCCCGACGTCCACAGATGGGGGTTGGCTTACAGCCCAACACCGTGCAGGATGTTTGGATTTGCTAAGAACACAAAATTGGCAAATTCACCCACTGGCACCCTGTGCTCTTCACAGATGAAAGCAGGTTCACACTGAGCACATGTGATAGATGTGACAGGGTCTGGAGATGCCGTGGAAGAAAGTTCTGCTGCCTGCAACATCCTCCAGCATGACAGTTTGGCAGTGGGTCAGTAATGGTGTGGGGTGGCATTTGTTTAGGGGACCGCACGCCCTCCATGTGCTCGCCAGAAGTAGCCTGACTGCCATTAGGTACCGAGATGAGAATCCTCAGACCTCTTGTGAGACCATATGCTGATGCGGTTGGCCCTGGGTTCCCTCCTAAAATGCATGACAATGCTAGACAAATGTGGCTGGAGTGTGTCAGCGGTTTGCTGCAAGATGAAGGCATTGATGCTATGGACTGGCCCGCCCGTTCCCCCAGACCTGAATCAATTGAGCACATCTGGACATCATATCTCACCTCCTCACCAATGCCATGTTTGCACCACAGATGTCCAGGAGTTGGGGTATGCTTTAGTCCAGGTGTGGGAGGAGTTCCCTCAGGAGACCATCCACCACCTCACCAGGAGCAATGCCCAGGCGTTGTAGGGAGGTCATACAGGCACATGGAGCATGCCCAGGCTTGTAGGAGGTCATACAGGCACACACTACTGAAGCCTCATTTTGATTGTTTTTAAGGACATTTCATCAAAGTTGGATCAGCCCTGTAAGATGTTGTGTTTTTTCCACCTTTTTAAATTTTGGGTGTAACTCAAATCCAGACCTCCTTTGGGGGTTGCTAAATTTTGATTTTTCCATTGGATAATTAATTTTGGTGTGATTTTTTGTTTGGGTCAGCACATTTCAACTATTCCATGAACAAGTTATTTCATAAAGAAAATATTTCATTCCAATTCAATCCTAGGGAATGTCCTATTTTTTTGTGTTCCTTTAATTTTTTTTTTGCAAAGCAAAGTGTAATAAATTAAATTTCAAATAGGGTAAGACAAAAGCAAAATATTTAAATCATAAAAAATGATAAGCAGAATTATAGGTAACAAATACGGGCCAATAATTCAAGTCATCTTAATGATTCCCACAACATTTTGGGGAAAATAGTATTAATCACTCCTCAACCCCCTTTTTCCAACTCACTTTTTCCCAAAATTCCAGTTTTGGTTTTTTCTTCTCAATGACCCAGCAGGTCCTTCAAGGTTCTTCTATCAGACCTTCTCAGTCCCTCTTTCCACTGGGTACAACAGAATGCTGTGTCATTGGGTCCCCTCTTAAGAGTCCATTATTTTAGTTTCCAAAGATTTACGCTTCCCAAAATGCCAATATGTCCAAAACCTATTTTTAGTTTCACTGTCCTCCTTTTGTTTGGGCCACAATAACAACAGCAATTAATGTTTCCAAGTTACCTTAATCACTCCAAATCTTTTGCAATTCCCCCTTCCTTTTCTAGTTTCCCCTGGTTTATATCCCCTTGTGCTTCAGTGATTCTCTTCACCCTCAGGTAAGTGGTCCCCCAATCCCTCCCGCCTTTTAGCTAGGCTGTTTTCCCCTACCTGTTTTTTCCAACTTCTAAAAATTCCTTTTCGTTCGTGCTCCTCCTATTGCTTCAAACTCACAAGAAAATTGGAAACTCGAATCTTGTCCCAGCTTCTGATCCACCACCGTCTCGGTATTTCTCACCTGCTTGCTTATCTGTCAGATCCCCTAGTCGAAAGTCCTTTAAAGCCCCTTTAAGGGTTTTGTCCCCTTTCCCTACATCCACTCCCGTTTCTGGGCAAAAAATTATCCATTCGCACTTGGGCCACATAGGTTTTTTTTTTCAGGATGTCCTCAACCTAAGTGGGTGGAATTCAAAAATTTTTTTACTGCTGGGTTTCTGTGGGCATGGCCTTTATTTAATGGACATTGGCTTGTGGTCATGTGACCTGGTGGGTGTGGGCCCTTTAGTTGGGTCATGTTGACTGGGGGGGCATGTTTGGTCATCTGAAACTGGGTGGGGGCCCCCCTTTTGGCCAACTTCCAAATGTCACATTCACATCAAGGAGTTGCTCAATCAAACTGGTCCCTCCCTCCAGCCCATTCCTTTGGTCAAACCTTTTTTGGACTTTTATTATCTTTGCATACTATAATGTACACTTTCATGGACCCACTGAAAGGAAGGAAATGGGCTTTACATGCTTTTACTCAAAGAAGTGGTGAAAACCAGAACAAAGGCTTTTTAAGGGGCTTGCCACAAAAGAAAGGGGGGCAAAAATTGTATTTTTTCCAAAGGAAACAAGAAATGCAAACATTTCTGAAATGGGTTAAATCGGGTTTTTCACCCCAATGGTCCCTCCCTTTCTAAGTTTAATTCTTGGAACAACCTTTCCTTCCCAGGATTTTTCTACTCAGAGTTTGGCATCCACTCAGTTTTTCTTGCCCTGAAGCTGGGGGTTTGCCTCAAAAAGACCTCCAAGGTCCTTTTCTTATTTTTCTTGGTTTAAAACACAATGCCGTTAATTTTTAGCCTCTGGACCTATTGGACGATTGAAAAATGCATGTAAGCCTGAAAAAATATGTTTGGTTAAGACCCGAGGCAAAAAGAAGGCAAAAAAACCTCTAGGTGGGTAGGACAGTTGTAAAATATTAACACATGATAAATAATAGAACAAATTAAAAATAATAAAGCAAGAGTTTTCCAATCTCTTTCCTCTCTTCCTAAATTTTTTTTTTTTTCCTTCCCTCGTACTTCTCCCCTTTCTTTCTTTCCTTTCTTTTTCCTTTTCTTTCCTTTGCCTTTTCTTGTCCTTTCTCTTCTTTTTCTTTCCTCTCTCTCTCTCTCTCTCTCTCTCTCTCTCTCTCTCTCTCTCTCTCTCTCTCTCTCTCATATACACACACACACACACATGCAGAGCACTTTACAGACAAACATTTTGGAAGCAGCTCCTTTAAATGTCTCCAAGGCTTGAGTGGATTCCCCCACCCCCTCTTTCAGACCGCACTCCTTCTCACCCCAGCACTTTAACTCACAAGGGGAAAGCGATAATTGCAGCGTCCATGGGGAATTCTTGGAGAAGATTTTAAAAGACCTGCTTCCAAAATGCATTTCTTTTATGTTGCAAAAGTTCTCCAAGGCTCAATTCACCCACACCCCCTTCTGTCAGACCGCACTTTCTCACTCCCAACACTTTAACTCACACGGGGAAAGTGATACTTGCAGTCTCCATGCCTTTTTTCCTTTTACCTGGGGAGAAAGAGGACGTGAGGAACGGAAAGCTAGGAGAGCGATCGCAAGTGAGCAACCGGGTTGGGGGCATGGCCAGCCAGGGATTGCCATTGGTTCGGCATCCCATGCCAAGTAACCGCTACTGGTTCGCCCTAATACGTGCGAACAGGTTGAATAGCACCTCTGCCCTCACTTTTGGAAGTCCCTCCAAGGCTTCCTTCAACTCCGAAGAGCCCCACGAATGGTAGTAGCAAGGTTGCGTGTCCGGAGTCGTCCATTCGCACACCCACTTTTCCTGACAGCCACCCCCCTTTTGTTGTGCTTTTTTGATGACATTTGATGCTAGGTGCCCATTTTAAGTCTTAAGATATGATATAACCTAGGAACTTGAAGGCCTATACTGTTGCTACTGTGTTGTCTAGTAATTTAATAATTTATATAATTTATAAATTATAAACTTAAAGTATTAATATTTAAATTAATATTTAAATTATTTTAATATTAATGTAAGTTAATATTAAATTTAAGTCTCTCTGCAATTATTGATGCATATATTTTATAGTCCGTATTAAATAAAGATATCGGTCTGTCCTTTGGTATGAGCATAATATATGCTTCTGCCCATGAATTTGGTATTTTCGCTTCTAACAATACTTCATCAAACACTTCCAACATTGGTTTACTTAAAATATTTTCCAAATCTTTTAAAAGTTCTGCTGGTAGTCCATCTGGACCCAGTGTTTTCCCATTTTTTTTTGTCTCTTAATTGCTTCTATTAATTCCATCATTGTTATGTATTCATCTAATGTAACTTTTACTGTTTTAGGTATTTTAGGAATTCTGTTTCTTTTAGATATTGCTTTATTTTGTTTTCTGAAACTATCTCCCGGTTGTATAACTTTCCAAAATAATTTTGAATCACCTTCTTTTTGTCCTCATTTTGGTGATACAGATTTCCTTCCTCATCCATTAATTGTTGTATCACGGTTTTTTTCTTTCTCTTTTTTTCAGTTTGTATCAGCTAGCCATCTTCCTGGTTTATTTGCATTTTCAAAAAAGTTTTGTTTAGCGTTTCTAATTTTTTGTGCTATTCTTTATCTATTATAATTAACTTGTGTGTCAACTCATAAATTTATTTAATTTAATCGGGTAACTGCTGGAATCCTGACATTGTATTTTACTAATTCCATTTGAGTTTTTAAACTCTTTTTTGTGCTTCTTTTTGTAGTTCTGTCTCTCATCGCTTATATTCTTCTTCTAATGTCTTTTGATTTTGTTTTTTCTTCTTGATTTTCTTTCCTATATTGGTTGTGACTAAAGCACTAATATATGCTTTGGCTGTTTCCCATGCATTTTGTAATGAAGTCTTTTCTGTTCTCTTTGAAGAAGTCTAATTTTTTTCCCCATGAATTGGATAAATTCTTTACCTTTTAATCATGATTGATTCAACATCCATCTTAAGGCCAGGTCACATCACCTGACGGATGCAAAACGAATGTAAAAAGGACACAGCGGACGAGCAAATTTTCCATCTGTTGTTATCCGCTCTCAAAAGTGCCCCAAATTTGCATA